>JBBBDQ010000284.1:7820000-7977500 GCA_037127315.1 Ascarosepion bandense | reverse complement strand
ATTAAGAAAAGAAATGCCAAAGGATTTAATTTGAAACGATCTAGTGATGTATGTATCTTTTTGCAATTCACTTCCGGCCAAAGTTTGAAATTTCTATTTTTTAGCTATTTATGTTGTCTCTCCCCTTTCTTCCCTTTGTCCCCTTTCTCAATTTTTCCTCATTGTTCTCCTCTTCGTTTTCTGTTTCTCTTTTTTTTTTATTTTTCAAAAAAGATTTGATACCAAACACTATGTAACCGACATCTGTATCATTCTAAAATTTACTTCCTACATAAAAATTTAAAATTTCTTTCTCTTCGCCGGTTCCATTGGCTCTTTCCTCTCAGTACTTTATCTCTTTTTTCTCTTGTTTTCCTCTTTGCTTTTTGTTTCTTTTACTTTCCTCTTTCCTTTTCCTTTCTTTATTTCTCAACTTGTTATCTCATCTTTTCTGCTCTCTTTCCTTTTTTTAATATCTTTTTTTAAAAAAGTTTTCAATAAAACGTTTATTACCATTATTATTAACTGCCTGATGGGACATTGTTCTTTCAATGTTGAAACAAAATGTACAGTTTTGTAGTAGTTTTTGTTTATACATGTTTTAAAGTATTATATATATATATATATATATATATCGGAAATGTTGCGTTTTCCAAAACTTATTAAAAATGAAACAACACTACATGCAAATTGCTAATTGGAGAAACCAGCATGCTGCAATTTCCAATATTTGAATATCCAGTAAATGTCTTAAGAGAGATTAAAAAACAAAATTCTTGGGCAAATAGTAATTTTTTTCACGAAACCTAAAGAGTAAATTCTTATGGCGGGGGCACCAGTGACTTAAGTTCGTCGGAGACAAAGGGAAGCCACATCTCGCCGGTGAGAAAGTGGCTAAAGTTGAGCTGCCAAGTCGAGACCTGCCACATTACAGATTCTCCTTTGGAGCCTGTCGAGAACACTGAGATGAACAGCAGAGGTACCTGACCAGATATGACAACAGTTTTCTATGCACGTACGAAAGGTTGATTTGTATATGTGCAAGATGGATTCAGGAGAAAAAACGCCCTGGTTCGACACACTGACCCAACCATCCTAGCAATGAATTTAGCTATTGATTCAATGTAATGATTTCACTTCAGGTCGGAAGATAGAGTAAAGCCTAGGAGGCGCAGTATATTGCTTTCAAGGAGACTTGTTGGTCCTTGCTTATGGAGGACAGTAGAAGTTGCCTATGATGATTGAAAAATAGCAGTTTCGTTTTAGAAGCATTGAAATGTACAAGCCACTTTTTACCCCAGTCCACCACCAAGTGTAGATCCTTCTCAAGATCAGTAGCGAGGGTATGTTTGTCCGACTCACCAGATTTCTTACTGATGCAAGAGTAAATTGTGGTGTCATCTGCGTAGATGCCTACTTGGGATTTGATCACGTCTAGGAAATCATTTATGAAGATCAGAAAGAGCGTGGGGCATAGGGTAAAGCCCTGGGCGAGACCAGCGTTCAAGACGACCTTCATTAATCGGTTAGACAGGAATGATTGAATCAGATCAAGGCCAGCGTACCAAACCCCATCAAAAGCCTTGGAGAGATGCACGAGCCTCGCCGGACTTATGAGGGCCTGTTATTTGTACACCGTGATGGTCGGTAACATATCGGCCGTAGACCTGGCATAGCGGTAGCCGTACTGCTTGTCTGAAAATAGATAGATAGATAGATAAGCAAGCATAGTAATTGTATCTTCCTCATGTGCTCTGTCTCTTCAGAACGTAGGCGATCATGGACTTCCACTTGACTCTGTCTCTTGTCGCTCTCAATATTTTTTCTCTTGGTATCTCTACTAAACCTCGCTCCGCCATTTATTTTCTCGGACATAACATGTATGTCACGCGCTGTTTTCCCCTGCCTCTCCTTCCCTTTATCCGACCTGTGAGTATTAAGTTCTCTAGGCCCTCCTTCCTCATTACGTGTCCCAGGAACCTCATTTGTCTCTTCCTGATATTTAGTATGAGTTTATTTCTCGTTTGCATCCTTTTCAACACCTCGTCGTTGCACACGTGCTACGTCCATGGTATCCTCAGCATCCTTCTGTAAAATCACATTTCTGCTGCCTCAGGCCTCCTCTTCATCCTTGATGAGGTCGTTCAGCATTCACTTCCATACAGATATCACACAGCAATCCAGCACACTTTTCTTTTAATTGCACCTGGGAAGTATGCAGTTGCTATCGTAATTAAGATGAAGTAGTTTTTTCATACCTACTTTAAAGTAAATGACTTTAATACTAGTATTTCAGATATTGGCATTATACAATCATAATAAATGTATATAACTTTTTGCACAACTGAACAAAATAAAAACTTAGGCAATCGAAGACACACACACACACACACATATCTATCTATCTATATATATATATAAACCCCATATATATATATATATATATATATATATATATATGCGTGTGCATGTATGTGTGTGTGCCTATAGGTGTGTACTGTTTGTGTATTCAATTCTGTAATGTCTCTTCTCTTTAATCGACCGTTCCGTTGAAATCACAGACATTTCCGTTCAAAGGCAATCATAGGCACATGGAATTCTAACTATTATCTTCGACTGTAATCAGTCACGTGAAACCGCTTTTTTGCTATCTCTGTCTCTGTCTCGCTCTATCTCTATCTCTCTCTCTCTATCTCACTCTCTCTCTCTCTCGCTCTCTCTTTCTCTCCACCCCCGTCACAGAAACGAACCAGTGCCACTAAAAAGAAAACTCACAAATCAACAAGGAACGATATCAACCTAAAAACGCGCATAAACCTTTTCACCTCGAGCAATCTGAGATCAGAAACCCGGACATGCATAATGCGGCCAGGGCTTCATCATAGACCAACGAATTTCGTTGAAAGTTGCTGACGTTTGATGGCATGCCAGAGGCTAAATGGATTTTTGCCGTTCCGATTTCAATTGATCTTTGGATATCCATGTTCATCCCACCTAATGGACGTATGCCCAATCTCTTAGTAACTCAAAAATTGGGTTCTTAAGTCTTTCGTGTTTCGAAAGGCAATCGAGAAGCGATTTGTTGCTATAACTGAAAAAAACACTTCAATTTTTGACTTGCTTGTTTTGTTGTTCTTAATTTGGCCCTGACTTTAGGTATTCAACTCAGTTCTTACTTCTTTCACTATTTTTTAAATTTATTTTTTTTTAATTTTTTACGGTTTTCGCTAGAGTAAAACATTGTCACTCATCGTTCTCCGGCAATTCATCGTTTTTTGTTGTTTTTTTTTGTTGTTTTTTTATAGAAATCATTTTAGGGATACTTTATGGGCCCAGTTTTGTAATCAGTTCATTGGTATACAGTTAAATGGAATTTTATAAAAAATCATTATGATACGTTTCGTCTATATTTCTGAGATTAGATATTATTTACATTGTTCGGGCTGTTCTTCTCATCTTAATTGATATATTCACGACGTTTCGGTCGTTATACGCTCCGACCTTCTTCAGATAACTGGAATGTTGAACCGAATTCTTTATTTCGATCACTGGGGCATATTGTTCTCGTTCCATGAGTCATGCCGCTTCCGGATGTCTTAGTTATCTCCATATGACTAAACTAGCTGAGTTTTTGTTGGCCACTAGTGTCGCCAAGTATTGAACTCAAAACTGTTTAGGTCAAGTCACTGGATCCATCCAACACTTTTGTCTACGAGGCCATGTCTCCTCGAGGACAATCTACTCCAGTGATCGAAATCAAATGTTCGGTTCAAAATTTCAGTCACTTGAAGGAGGTCGGAATGTACAACGGTCAACAGTCAACAGTCCTAACGATGTAAATAACATGATTCGTTAATTAAAAGGTGTTCTTCAAACAAAATAATGTTTTTTATGGAATCATATGTCTGCTGGAAGCGGCGAGTTAAATACAAACAATCACCAGATATAATTATACATCGAGAAAAACGCCGAAGATGCAGAGTCGATTAATTTTAAAATCAAATTTCTGTTGTTCGATTTGTCGTGTTGCACAAGCCAGATGATCTCATTTAGTTTTTACCGCTTTGATCTCTTTTTGGCTAAACTGTTGTCACTTACGCTCAAATACTCTTGGAAAAGGTATTAATTCGTCTCTTCTCCCTCCAGCTATAGGTTAAATAGCAGGTTTAGGTTCTCTTTGGTTGGCAACCGGCCTACCGCAGAAAGTAATGATAACCTACTGTGGGAAAGCCTTCTGCTCAGTCAGTCGTGTCTCTTTTGAGACATGATCGCCTAAGCGTGTATCACATATGGCACTTAACTGATTGCCTTCAAATATCTCTCATTGTAATATAATAATTTTGTTAAGATAGGCGATATTCTGTATTATTCTGGACGGAAATTTACCGTTAATGACTCAGAAATTAGTACACTTTCTATATGTTTTCACGTTAGTAAATTACTTTCTCTTTTGATTTATAACACATTAAGTCAAATTTATGATGAGACTTATGATGAGTGACAAATGCATTGAGCGTATAAGTCCGTTGTCTAGCAATCGTATACGCTTTTACATTATTTTTTACCTGATTTTAATATCTTTAAACCTGTTTATTTTTATTATTATTCAATTCTAGCCTATATTTGTCTTTTCTTTGTTATTCTTTTTTTTTTTCTTTCTGTCAAATTCTTTTGTTCGGTTTTCGCAAAACAATCTCCATAAATCAGCATTTGTTCGAATATTTCGGATTTCCTATTCTTGAAAACATTTTGTTTTGCAATGTTTTTTTAAATAGTTACAGTTGCCAACTTTATGTCGCTTCCCTTCAGAACGTAAGCGATTATATCTCTCCACAACTTCTTACATTCTTTTTTTCTTTCATGTTTTGCTTTAAGTATCACTTGAATATTGATCATGCCTGTTTGACCCTATTCTGCCACCCTTACACACAAGACACGTTACACGTTGTTTTTGCTTCTACTGCCTTCAGTATGCATTGTGAGGATTGAATTTTCCAAGCCGTCTTTCCTTTTTATGCGTTCTACAAATGTCAGCTGTCTCTTTCTGTTTGTATGTCCAAGTTGTCTTGTAGTGAGTCCTGGTAAAAATAAAATTAAATATAATTAATAGAAATTATAAACAGAAATAAAACAAGAATTCAAATTTTAAAATAATACAGAATTCAAATTTAAAATTTACACTTTTCTTTAAAAACCTTATCTCCTTATCTCACTCTTTTTCTTTTTCCTTCTTTCTATACACTCCTATATCAACTAACGAGAAGGCAGCCTTCAAATAACAAGAAAACACAAAACCCAACCAAAAGCGAGAGTCTATTTTTGTAAGCGAAAAATATCAAAATTCAGTGTTACTCCATAAATTAATTTTTTGATGGTTAGTCAAATCCAAGGTTCCCACCATGACCTATGAGCCTATTTAAAAGGGTATAAATCTGATATCTCAGGGCTGCCTACAGATGGGACTCAGAAAAACAGAGAAGATGGGAACATAACGACACCAGAAGACGGAACAAATATAAACACAGTCACGTGTGGCATGTGAAGAAGCAGTCATACGGCTACAGGCATTTTCTAGGCCGAAAGGAACACAGTAAATTGGCATCAACCTAATTTCTCACATTACTACTACCCATACCATGGTTTTTACTCCTAACTATCGAAAACGTCATTTCTTCAGACTGCTATCAATATCCACTTCGTTAACGAACTTTTTGCTATGCCGAATACTGGAATCGCTCATCATTGTAGAGAAAATATATTTTTTATTTTAAACCTTTGAGACAGTTAATTTCTTCCCCAAAGTTTTTGATAAAATAATTGTCCTACAAACTATACACTCGGGTAACATTCCACCCTACAACCCGTTTCTCACATAGGAAAGGTCGCAAGATTCCCTTGCTAATCTAATGCTATTTCTATAGAGAGTGTTCAGATGGACTACACTTCTTATTCCATCAGTCCTAACCTTCACAACTAAGATTTGACATGCCAGGCAAATTATAGCAAACAATACGCATTCCTTTCGTATTTCATTAATGAGATGCATCGTTCACTCGAGCAGATTCTTCTCACGAACCACTGCCTTGTGTAACCGACTGTCAGATAGGTGCTTCCTAAATCACTACAATTTTTACCTGTTCATGTCTATTCCGGGGTATGACGGTAAACTGCATCCGGCAGCAAGGCCTCTGATTGGGAGGTTGTGAGGAGCATGGAACCACCTTTTAATTGATGTTGTTCCCAGGTCCACCTTGACCCAGGGTGGTAGGGTCCTAGCTATTGGCAAATAGGATCAAAACACTATGAAAATATAAAAATACTTTTTATAGAAATATATATATATATATATATATATATATATATATATATATTGAAGGAAAAATATTACTAACAATATATTTTTGGAGAAACAAATACATCTATAATACATTTCCGAAAAAAATGCCGTAATACGTTTTTGAAGGAAAAAAATTACCAACAATATATTTTTGAATACAAAAAGGTATCTTCAGTTTTCTAAAATAAAATTTTTCATCACAATCTGACTTAATCAACCTTCTCACTATAACCGAACATTAATAAAAATCCCTTAACCCCACACCTTTATGGCATTAAATAACCCACAGAGGTGTTGATATGCCGTTAAACAAAGCTCAAACTCTACATGCCTATACTTAACCGTTATCTTTCACAGATATGTAAATAAGATGTACGTCTTACTCAGTGCCACACTACTTCGAGTGGCTCATGTATAGGTTAAAATCATTGTAAAAAATATACGTGAAAGGACAGAGATGTCGTTCTACTGATGAATGTCCTCAGAAACAAAGAAAAGCCTGCTAAGCTGCTATAAAATAGCTACTCTCCTATATTGCACGAAATGTTCTCCAATCACTTCGCAGTAGCGTTGCAGACGAGAGATTGATTCGTTCGTATAAGGCTGCTTGTTCTATTCAAACCGACTATTCTTCTAGAATCTTTAACAAAAGACTTGAGGCCTGTGCTGAGTTTAAGTCCCAGCAGGCGCTCACAGAATGGGTGTACCCTCAGGGAATATCCGTTCATTGCGATAGATCAAAGTTTTGTGCTAGATTGCACATTTTCCAGCGTAGGGATGTTCCTTCTCTGTCTAGCTTACTTTTATATTTCTTCTTGTTGCAGTTATGAATCATGCGGTTCACCGTTTTTCTACATTTGTTAAGAGCACGATTTGCAGTATTTGTTTTGTTGTTGTTTTAAATTCTAGGATAAATTGTTCAAATTCCAGTTGAATTCATGGCATTCACTTATCCACAAATACTTTTGTGAAAAATACTAATCCGTCTCTTCTCTCTCGTTATGGGTTAAATAATAGGACAGATTGGGTTCTATAGCCTTAGATAGCAACCAGTCTACTGCAGAAAGCAATGGCCACCTACTGCGAGATAATCTTCTGCCCAGTCAGTCATGTCTCTTTCGAGACATGATTGCCACTAATTACTACTTAATAATATAAACATCTCTTCCTTCTCTAGCTATGAGTCAAATAATAGGACAGATTGGGTTCTATAGCTTTGGCTGGCAACCAGTCTACCGCGGAAAGCAATGGCAACCTACTTCGGGATAATCTCCTGCCCAGTCAGTCATGTCTATTTCGAGACATAATCGCCTAAATCATGTATTACGTATGTCACTTGACTGACTGACTTTTGATTAAATTTCCTCATCTTTTATGAAAACATTTCAGACTTTATGTTTCGGCATTTCTACATTCCGATCTTCCCATGTGTCTGTCGATATGGTGTTTGAAGTGTACTTAATTCGACAAACATTTGATGAACACCAGAAATCCTAAGAGATTAAACATTGTAATATTAACAGTGACGAGTGTATTTATTAGAACGTAAAGAAGATAATTCTTCATTATTTTAAATATATAATTAGACCTGGTCAATTACTTCTGAGTTTTTAAGAATAAGTGATTATTTCATTCGTGCCTAATTAGTTCGGACACCTGTCAGAATTGTATTTTCTCTCTTCCTTTCTATTAAGTGAAAAAAAAAAGCATTCTTTAACACCACAGAACTTTATTCCTTATTAAAAATGATTTTAGTGATTTTTTTGGTCTTGATGATTGCGTACAGAAACAAAACTGAGATCTCACCACGCCCTAAGAAATTTATCTTATTAAAAATTGTTTTTATCATTTTTTTTCTCCTCTCTCTTATTGTATGAAAATCATTGGCTAGTTCCCCATTTGTAGTATTATTATTGACATTTTCTATTGTCATTTTGACATTTTGTATTGACATTTTGTCTAAATGCTAATACTAACTAATTTAACCTTCTAGCTTTTATGCCGAAATGTAATTACCTACGCCTTAAGGTTGAGGTATTATATTCGGTCGCGTTTGTTCGGTTGTACATCGATTCGGATTTCAGGAATGATTGGCCTCATGACTGGCACCAACTAGTTCGATTTTCGGTTCGATCTGATACGAGATAAATGTTCTAGGTTATTTTTCAGGATTTATTAAGAAATTTTTAGTTTTGCTTTTCAAATGCCAAATACTGAATTCTACTTCTATGTGACGTGCTTTCAGGACCTAGGCGATCATGATTTTTTACCCGTCTCCCTATCTCTGGTGGCTCTTAGCACACTTTCTCCTGTTACACCACGCAACACCCGTTCTGTCATCCTCCTTCTCAGGACTTCAAATATGTTATTCGCTGTTTTCCCCTGTCTCTTTTCCATTCTATCTGACCTGTTAGTATCAGGTTCTCCAAGCCATCTTTCCTCACTTTCATGTCCAAAGACCTTTAGCTGTCTGTTTCTGATGATCAGTATTAATTTCCTCTTCGTTTCCATCCTTTCTAAAACCTCATCAAGGCTCATGTGCTCGATCCATGATATCCGCAGCATCCTTCTGTAGAACCACATTTCAGTTGCTTCACGTATTTCTTTTATCTTAGATGATATTGTCCTGTACAATCATGGCTTTTCAAATACTGAATTACCACCTATAGATCATTTTAAATATTGAATTTAAATACTGTTTTATTTTATGTGTGCATTTAATTTTTAGAGAAGTCGGGTTCATTGCAGTTATTCTTTCTCATTTTGACAATCATGGCTACCTAATTTTTGAGATGATGTTGGCTGAGGTTTACGATCTTTGACTGCTCTTTCTAATTCTGTACTGATTTTAGAGAAAAATTCATATCGGCAATTTCGTCTACGTGGTTCTATTCAACTCGTCGATCAACTTCAAGTTTCAAATTCTTGCAAAGATACATCGGAACTGTTCCACGTGTGACCCTAATGTTTGGTACAGCTGTTACTGCTATGTTAGAGCGTCTTTTCCGTTTGCTCGGAAAATCTATAGATTAACTTTCCACTTTCTTTTTGTTTTACTCACTAGTGCACTGTAGCAGAGACATTAATTTTATGTTTTCATACGTTTGCACGGTCGCACCAGGTATCTTATGGGCATCCCCAGAGATTAGGTTTGCCTCGTACAGTTGACTTCGAATTTTGGCTTCTCGTTTCGAAGTCTCTTGCCCTCCTGTTAGTTTCTTCGTTAATTCTTTTATACTTTTGACAGTTATAATTAGTTTTTTTTTCAGTAATCTGCCTATTGTAGACCACATGTCTCCTGATAGCAAAGGTGAGTTGGGTTCAGTTACATAAGCAAATGGAATAAGTACGAGCCGTTCTCGAAGTTAAAAAAAAGTTTCTTTGTAATGTTGAAAACCAAACTAGTTGCACTATCAAAACTTAGTATTAATTTAACAGTATCACTAAATCATTATTATCTAAATAAAGAAATAAATAAAATGCTTGTCACATTCTATCCATAGCTATAGTTAATTACATTGAGTTATTACTTTGAGTGAAAAAAATTAATAAATTACAAAAAAAAAACTATTATCAGGACTCTCCTCAGTATTCTAGTTGCAATGACAGTGTATTCTTCTGAAGGATTTCAGTTCTTTCTCTGATTGCTAGTTCTTTCAAATAGTTTGCTAAACTTTAAATATTGGTTGTTTATAATATTTACATTGTTCTGATTGTTGTCCTGATCTTTAATGCCATAGTTACGATATTTCAGCCATTGTACGGTCAGACATTTATTCAGCCCCCAAAATTCATACGCTGATGTCCTCAAGGACACTGATGTCTCAGTGCATAAAAAAATTGGTTAGATCCAGTGACTTGACGAAAAGAATTGTGAGTTTAATACCTGTCTCGGCAACCCGATTTGTAGCTCCGAGTTGATATACCCTGCACCACAACGCACACCAATTTAGTAGAACGCTTAAATTCTTGCAGTCAGGGTAAGTCTTATCCAGTATATTTTTTCTTGTAAATCTGCCTATACACTTGTAAGATTTTACAAAATATAATCAGGCTGAAACATTGATGAGGTTAAAAGAAATGGAGAACGGAAACCTCCTTGAAAGATACAACTTCTGATTTTGAAAAGAGCATGGAAACATCTTCCAGCAATCAGTTTTGTTTTCTCATATTCCATTATAATGCTTACTGTTGTGGATCTGGGTGAGGAACCACACAAAATAATGAACAATAAAACAGATATTTGAGATAGAAAAATGGGTTATATTGAACGTAAATATACAAACTGGAACGCAAGTTAGTAATCCAGGAATACGATTAGTAAGGAATATATATCTATATACAAGTCTTGAAGTTAAGCTGTGTTGAAATAGTATATCTGTGTAATATTATGCTGGCTGGGTGGGGCTCAGAGGTACTATGCCAACTGACGCAGTATTCTCTGTGTAACTTCGGTATCGTTCTATAACTTTCGGATCAGTCTCGATGTCTCTAACGGATCTCTTTATGGCAGGAGTATATGCATACTCAAGTCGAGTCCATTATTATAGAAAAAGAGGAGGTCCCTCAACACTTATTAAATTTAACACCTGTTTAAGCATGCTAAATATCTTAAAACATTCGGTTATCGAAAGCTGGGATCCCCCAAATTTAGTCATATCACTCACCCGACAGGCTTAGAAAATTCCAGGTGCGTAGGGAACAGGGGAAAGGCATTCTTCTATGTACCATGTCCCTTCAGAGCGATCATGGCCTTCCACATTTCCCTATCCCTTGTAGCTCTAAACACCCTTTCTCTTGTTACACTTCTAAAACCCTGCTTTACCATCCATTTGCTCAAGACCATCAAGAATGTCATGCATTGCTTTCCCCCATCTCTCTTTCCCTCTATCTGTCCTGTGAGTGTTAGATTCTTCAAGCTCTTCTTCCTCATTTCATGTCCCAGAAACTTCAACTTTTTTCCTGGCGTTAAGTACCAGTTTACCTTTTCGTTTCCATCACCCCCAAAACTTCCTATTTTCTAACATATTAGGTCCATTGTATCGTGACTGTCTAACCCTACCGG
Organism: Ascarosepion bandense; assembly: GCA_037127315.1. Taxonomy (NCBI): domain Eukaryota; kingdom Metazoa; phylum Mollusca; class Cephalopoda; order Sepiida; family Sepiidae; genus Ascarosepion; species Ascarosepion bandense. The sequence goes on along the minus strand of JBBBDQ010000284.1, from coordinate 7,966,119 downwards.
AGGGGCAGTGGTTGGTCCAGGCCTTGATCCTATGGTCGCGACGCCAGTTGTGACGGTTCTTTGACTCTTCTGGCTGGTTGATTTTGATGAAAACCCTGTCCACCCCCTGCCCCAGATATGACGCTAAACCCTCTGTTTGTCTTGGTCGCGGTCGATGCCTGGTTAGAGTCAATATCAGCCCCGCAGTTCCCAGCCCGCTTCCAACGTCTGATTACTGAAGTAACTGCTTTGATTTCTAATCCAGCCTACCCACGTTGTGATTTGATCTTAGGCGGACGAAATCCATCAGGCATCGGGCAGTAGTGCAAGCTGAATACGGGACAGAGGTGATACCGCACAAGTATATAAAAGAAAAGGGAAACAAATGAACAACTTAAGAGGTTCAAATATGTTGATTCATAACAAATGTTTGTATAACAGTCTGCTGAATACAGGAATGCGTCTTTCGATCTAGCTGCTTCTCGTTTTACGTGTTTCCATTTTTAATTTCTATGATTAATTAATTAGCCAAGTATCATAGCTAATTAGTGTCACAGTATTGTCAGCATCCTTCTATAAAACTACATTTCAATTACTTCAAGTCATATTAGATGAGATTACTTGCATTCTCAGTCATATTGAAGGGCAAACATCTCATAACAATACAGTTTTAAATATTTATATGAATCTAATGAACGAATTACATAAGAAAGTAAATGTATGATTTACAAAAGGCCAAAATCAATATAAGCGTTACATATGAACATTATTTTTATTTTGTTGTTGAAAATTAAAAATAAGAACTTGTTTTTATCTGGCTGGTGTTATCTGAACAGGACGCGTCATACGCCAGATGACATTTCTAGGTTTGCAGGGGTAATGATAAAGCCAGGAATATTAGCGACACTTATCTAATGGCCGAAATGCACATTCACCTTTACACATTTAAATTCGTGGGTGTTTTGAATTTGTAATAGATGTAATACCAAGAAATATGTATCTTCATATGGGTGTGATGTGATCTGAGAGACACGGTGAGTGCAGCGAGAAATGGTTTTGTGACCATTGATATAGTGTTCAGGATATGCGTTGTGGTGCAGCGGATATCGACTCTGAACGACAAATCCGGGTGCCGGTTTCGAATTCTAAGTGAATTCTTTGCATTCACTTACGCACAAATACCATTGGTAAAGGAATTAATCCGTCTCTTCCTTCTACTTGTGTTAAATAATAAGACCGATTGAGTTCTATATCTTTGGTTGGCAACCATTCTACCGCAGAAAGCAATGGCAACCTACTGCGAGATAATCATCTGCCCAGTCAATCATGTCTCTTTCGAGACATGATCGCCCAAAGCGTGTATCACGTATGACACTTAACTGACAGACTGAAGAATCTCTTCTTCATAGGAAATCCAGAATTGGAAGTAACATGATCGCCCAAATCGTGTATCACTTCTGGCACTTAGCTGAGATATAGTGTTCGGCGATCATATGGTTTCTTATATACTTTATAGAAGATAATATTATATTCAGATTGTTTTTATATTAAATAATCTTGATTTTTAAGCATTTTTCTTTTGTTTCAATATTTAGATTCAGTTTTATTTTCAACTACTTTCGTTATTAGTCAATGATTTCAGCGAAGCTCACTTGAATTCCATTTCATGTATACTGATTTGTGGGTTTCAGTCTGAGTGGTGTCTATATCGATTTCTTGCAGTTTCTTACCCAGACAATTTTCTAGTGTATATATTGACTCACCTTATGCTGAATGCTAAATCTTATATTATAGTATATTTTAAATTGGAGAACACAGTCCGAATTCTAATCGAATTCGTTTCATTCACTTACGCAAAAATACCCTTGGGAAAAGAATTAATCCATCTCTCCCCCCTTCAGCTATGGGTTAAATAATAAGTTCTATAGCCTTGGTCTACAACCAGTTTTTCGCAGAAAGTAGTGGTAACCTATTGCAGCAAAATCTTCTGCCAATTATCTCCCAATGTATTATGTATTAGGTACGACAATTAACTGACTGGATGGGAATAACCTGAAACCTGATAAAAGATGGTCACTTGTTTCCGTCCGTCTATTGAATGTTGTTGATATATCTTGCATGGTACTCTTATTGTGCATCACGAGATTTTTGACAAAATCCAGAGAATGGTCCGCAATAGGATCGACCCAGACCGAGCATCTTGTCTCCAATGAGACGTGACAACTCTATCTCTGTTTTGCAGCTAGTTTAATGGCAAATGTTTTGAGGAAATTTGCTTCTTCGTGTCTCGACTACATGAATTTAAGTGTGCTACTAGATTGGCAATTAGATCTCACCATTTTACTGCAGAATTAGCCAGATATCATCGCCACTTCTACTCTAATAGTTTTGTTTTGCGCACTTTCAACCTGTGGAACTCCGTTTCAATTTATTGCTTACCTAAAACCTTCAACACTGTAAATGCAATGTAAGTCGCCATTTTCAGTTTTCTTTGACACGGTTCTTTTCTTGTGTCTTTTTTCCAATCCTTTTTATTCTTATTCTTTTTTTATTTTCACTCCCTGTAACCCCCTACGTTCTAGTGGTATCGTCGTTTTGGTTGGGTGAATCGATTAAAAAAATGATTAAAAGACAGGCTTTTTTTTTGCCATCGTTTCTGCAGTTGGTTTATTTCATTTGCTTTTGACTTATATTTTACATCATTCTTTTTTTCTTCAATAATAATTATTAGTGATGTTGTTGTTGTTGTTGTTATCTGTACTGTCAATATCACCCACTTTTCATCATGATCATGATCATCATTTCTTATTGTCACCCTGTTTCTTGATTCCGGTTTACCTTTTGCAATTTGATAGCTTCAGGGTTTTTCTTCTTCTTTTTTATCATTTTCTATTTTTATCATTTTCGTTATATTTTTTATTTTGCTAGACATTCTTTATTGCCTTTTGTAAGTTGAGGCTGACAGTTGTGGTGCATGGGCGGTTAAAGAGAAGACAAGAGCATATTACCCGGTAAAGATAACTTTGTGTAACTTAGAGAAGAACCGCAGATTTACGGAGAAAAGTAGGAAAAATATGGAAGAGCTGGTTGGTAGGAAGATGAAAGCAGAAACTGTGATAGATAAGAAGAAGGCGAGAAAGAGAACAGAAATCGAGACGGAGAAGGAAAAGGTATTTAAAAAAGAGATGACAAAATTAGTGAGATTGTTCTTGAGGAGATGGAAGATGCATAAAAAAAGATAGGGTTTTACCTGCAAAAGAAGATGAGGAGGAGAAGAAAAAATAAATATCTATAAAAGAAAGAAAGAAAGAAAAGAATGAAGAGAAAAAAAGGAACGAATAGAAAAGAATAAAGAAACAAAAAAATGAAGACAAAAAAGAGACAAATAGAAAAAAACGAATAGGAAGAAAGACAAAGAGAAAGAATAGACGAATAGAAAGAAAAAGACAAAGAGAAAGAATAGACGAAGAGAAAGAAAAAGACAAAGAGAAAGAAGAAACGAATAGAAAGACAAAGACAAAGAGAAAAAAAGAGACGAATAGAAAGAAAAAGACAAAGAGAAAAAAGAGATGACTAGAAAGAAAAATACAAAGAGAAAGAAGAGACGAATAGAAAGAAAAAGACAAAGAGAAAAAAGAGACGACTAGAAAGAAAAATACAAAGAGAAAGAAGAGACGAATAGAAAGAAAAAGACAAAGAGAAAAAAAGAGACGACTAGAAAGAAAAATGCAAAGAGAAAGAAGAGACGAATAGAAAGAAAAAGACAAAGCGAAAGAAGAGACGAATAGAAAGAAAAAGACAAAGAGAAAGAAGAAACGAATAGAAAGAAAAAGAGAAAAAGAGACGACTAGAAAGAAAAAGACAAAGAGAAAGAAGAGACGAATAGAAAGAAAAAGACTGAGAGAAAAAAAGAGACGAATAGAAAAAAAGACAGAGAAAGAAGAGATGAATAGAAAGAAAATGACAAAGAGAAAGAAGAGACGAATAGAAGGAAAAAGACAGAGAGAAAGAATAGACGAATAGAAAGAAAAAGACAAAGAGAAAGAAGAGACAAATAGAAAGACAAAGAGAAAGAGAAAAAAGAGACAGATAGAAAGAAAAAGACAAAGAGAAAGAAAGAAGAAACGAATAGAGAAAGAAAAAGAGTAAGAGAAAGAAGAGACGAATGGAAAGAAAGAAAAAGACAAAGAGAAAGAAATAGTGACAAAAAGAAAGAAAGAAAAAGATAAAGAGGAAGAAGAAGTGCCGAATAGAAAGAAACAAAGAAAGTGACAAAGAGAAAGAAAGAAAAAAATGAATACGAATAAAAGAAGATATAAAACGAAAGAAAGAAAGCAAGAGACGAAGAGAAAAAAATACATTTTAAAAAAATATTTAAACCAATAGAAAGAAATAAAGATATTCTGAAAAATATAAATTAAATAAATATGCAGACATGTAGAAATAAATAAAAAAAAGCAAGGAACTATAAAGAAAGAGTGGTAGTAAAAGAAAGAAACGTTATGTATATCAGTCAGTTAAATGTCATACGTGATACACGCTTGGGCGATCATGTCTCGGAAGAGACATGACTGACTGGGCAGAAGATTATCCCGCAGTAGGTTGCCATTGCTTTCTGCAGTAGACTGGTTGCCGACCAAGGCTATAGAACCCAATCTGTCCTGCTATTTAACCCATAACTGGAAGGAATAGACGGATTAATACCTTTCCCAAGGGTATTTGCGCATAAGTGAATGCAATGAATTCAACTGGAATTCGAACTCAGCTCCCCGATTTCTCGTTCCGAGCCGATATCTAATGCACCACAAGAATTTGGATAAAAGAGAAAAGACGTTAAATGTGCTTTTAAAATTTAGGTAATATTCTATGAACGATTATTTCCGAAACTCAAACGAGCAGACGGTATTTGTCTGTTGAAAACATATTCCCAGCTTTAAAAGGAAGATAGAATACATACAACGGCGAGAAAGGGGAACACAGTAAAGGTTTTGAGGAAGAATTAAGAAGCAATCTAATGATATATTTTAAACATTAGTGCAAGAAATAAAAGAAAATGGAAATGAGGAAAATTAAATGAATAGAAAAACGGGAAATATAAAGAAGACAATGAGAAAAAAGAAAAGGAAGAAGAAGAAAAAAAGAGAAAGGTGAACGACAGAAAGTTGAAAGAAAAAATTAAAAAATAAGACAGACGATAAAACGAAAAGAAGAAAAATGAAAACTGAAAAAGAAAAAAGGGGAAAAGAAAAGAAAAGTAAAAAGGACAAAAAGGGAAAAAACGAAGGAAATTTGAAAGAAATAGAAAAGAAATAGAAAAGAAAGAAAATGGGAAAAGAAGAGAAAGAGAAAAAGTAAAACATGTAAAGAAAAAAAAGAAATAGAAAAGTGGGAAAGAGAAAAGAAAAGTGGAAAAGTTAAAAAGAAAAAAGAAGGAAATGTGAAAAAATTGTAAAAGAAAAAGAAAAGAAAAAAGGAAAACGGAAGGGAAAGGAAAAATGACTACAGTAAAGTAAAAAAAGACACGAAAATAGAAAAAGGAGAAAGAGTAAAGGGAAAGTGGAAAAGTTAAAAAAAAAAAAGAAAAAGAAGAAAAAGAGAAAGAAATGTAAGAGAAAAAGGAAAGAAAGAAAGTGGGAAAATTAGGGAAAAAGAAAAAAGATAACTGAAACGAAAGAAACAAATGTAGAAAATAAATAATGTGAAAAACTAATAAAAGACGAAAAAATATACACAGACAAGAAACACAAACATGGATCAGATAAACGCGCCCCATGAAAACGAAACAAAAATTTGTAAACTCTTGCGACACAGAAGTAGAAAAAAAAATTTAAATAGAAACAGAGAAAAAAAACAACAAAAAAAAATCAGATAAGGACAAGAAGTCCCTGTGCGAGGGCGATACTGTCAGTGGTTTGGTTCATGGAAACCATTTGCATGCAAATGGCTGCGTGCCAGATGCAAGAATTCGAGGAGCGGAATGGTTTGCAAGCAGAGACCAAGTTCAGCTGGGAAAGAGGTGGGACCCAAACGGATGAGCGAATGCAAATAGCGACAGACGAGAAAATGAATCCTTAAAAAAAAAAAAAGAAAATCTGATTGCTTTCCGAGTCAAATGACAATTATAAGTCATGCAGATTGCTACGGGCTGATTTTCATATATATATATATATATATATATATATATATATATATATATATATATATATATATATATATCGTGCTTTTCTACCTCCTGCGATATATATATTTATCGTGCTTTTCTACGTCCTATATAAACATCTACGACCATAGTAAATATGCATATATGCAAATACTAATATGGATAAAAACGCGCAGAAACACACACACACACACACACACACACATCTATATATATATATATATATATAGATGTGTGTGTGTGTGTGTGTGTGTGTGTGTGTGTGTGTGTGTGTGTGTGTGTGAATTTGTACGGATATCACTGTATATCCAGAGGCGTAAATCAACTGTAGGTATTTGAGCGCGAGTAAATACACCTGTAGCGGTATATGTGCAAGTAAGACTATATATATATATATAAATAAATAAATATGTATATATATATATATATATATATATATATATATACACTTGATTATGTTATAGTGCATGAAACTCCGATTTGTTCTACAGACCGAGATTAATATGTATATATATATATTAATATATACTTACTCTCTTATATTAGATTGATAAATTTTCGTCTAAATTACGCAAAAAACGAAATAGCACTGACATTACATTTTAACAGATATATTTATCAAAATCGCACAGAAATATCTTGAAATACTGAAAAGTGGATTTATTCAATAGAATCGCCATTGGCTTCAACCAAGGCCTCCAGACGATTTCGGAATCTCCTGTAACTCTTCGGGGCAGGTTTTGTTGTTTAAGTTGGTGGATGCTGCCTAGTCCTTGCCTTCAGTTTGGTGTTACAAGGAGTTTTGTTAGTCTCTCGTTCAACTTCCCCCCACACATAATAATCAAGGGGGTTGCAGTCTGGAGAGTTAGGTGGTCAGATGTACGGGATATGAGGTTGTAGAAATTGTCTGCCAACAATGACTGTGTTCTCCTGCTTGTAGAGCATGGTGCAAAATCCTGTTATCAGACATAGGGTCTGCTCAATGCAGGACTACCTCCTCAAGGTACTTAATGTAGCTTCCGTGTTGAGCCTGAGGCAATGTTAGATAATGAATGGAAAAATAATGTCGCCATCATTGGTGATCACTCAAATATCTCCGTAATCACCATTAAACTCATCCAGCTATTTTCGAATCCTCTGCACTGAATTTTACTAAGTCTGTAAGTTTTTATGAAAGGAGCTTTAGGACTGTACCCAAGTGTTCAATGTAATCAATTCTTTTCATTTTATTTATTTACTAGCAGTAAGTAATCGGCGTTGCATGGGGTTTTTAATTTTTTTATACAACCTACATCTGCAGATATTAAAGACGCGAGATAACTCTTGCATTTTTGAAAGAGTTTTTCTCCATGTAAAATTATTGTGTCGAAAAAAAAATACATGAAAATAAGAAGTAAAAACAAAGATGAAACTGAAATCCACGTGCAATTTCTTTTTCTTCGTTGTGTAGAATAATAAATTTGAAAATGGTGTGTAAATTTTGTAACAAATCGGATGAAACAGTGGAAGTGTATGTGAATAATAATCAGTGAAGACACACACACACACACTGACACACATTTTCAGTTTTATTTATAAAGGTTTTACTAGAATTTGTATTGTTATTCAAAAGTGGAATCTGCGTTATTGAAATCTACAAAGTTTCGATTAGAACGTTGTTAAGACAAAACGTAGGCAAACGGGTAGGACGATCGTGTTACGCTCGATTTCTAAGTAGTGGAAGGCTTGCTTTTTAGGAAATTAGCATTCTAAATCCTGGTCTTTATTATATGGCCTGGAACACGGGCATCAGGCAAAGATGGACAACGTTCAACTATTTCAGCCACAAGTCAGGCCTGTGAATGTTGTCTCACCAGTACAACCACTGTAATTAGAAACGTTGACTGTAAATACCACACTACACAAGACTCCAAAGCCATCATCTTAATCATTAAAATGAAACGATAGGTGATTAGTGAAAGGATTATAGATGGAATCACTTCCAGATATTTTATAAGGATTACGATGGATTATCTCCTCACGCATTCAGAAATATATACAATACTGTGCAAAAGTTTTAGGACAAGAAGTATTTTATCTTTTATGTGGCATCAAAATAAAGTTTAAAATCACCCCTGTCCTAACACTTTACCGGTAGTGTGCAAAAGTATTAGGACAGGGGTGATTTTCCTAAAAGCCCCACTGAAATTCAAATACAGGGTGAAAAGCCAAGTAAATTGCTAATAAATATTGATTATTTAAAACTAGGTGTAAACGAAATGTATTAAAAAAAAAGTTATATTTAATTTTTCCTAATTTCTATTAAACAAGTTATTTTGAAACTACTGAACATCTATGGGATATTTTAGATATAAAATTGATAAATCTAATGTTACTTCTCGAAACACACTTTGGGAACAAATACAAGCTGCTTGACAGGAAATACCATTAGATACATTGAAGAAGCTTGTGATGTCAATGCCTGACAGAATGAAGGTTGTGATCAAAGCAAAAGGCTATTATACTAAATATTAAATTTATTTTGTAACAAGTATTTTTCAAAATCAAATAAAATTACTTTAATTAAATTGTTTATTTTCTGTCAATATGTCTCATTATAAGATGAAAATATTAGTCCTAATACTTTTGCACAGTACTGTATGTACAATATATTTAGCTGAAATGATTATTAACTAAACTATATACTCCACATTTTATAGCGTGTGTGTGTTTGTGTGTACAAAACTATAGAAGTCACCTCCCCATTTCCCAATTTACAAATACTTGGCGTTTTGTCTAGTTGACATTTTTTTTTCGAATTGTGTTGAGCCGAGAAATTTTCAGCAGTGTTAGTATAATATTAATGTATGCATGTAGTTTCTCTCTCTCCCTCATTTTCTTATCTTTCTCTGTCTCACATTTATACGAAGGATCAATAAATTCGTAGCTTGTCACAGATATTAACATGAATTTTTCTATGAAATTTAACAGTGCTGTTTGATCTATATGATTGATGGAGACGTGTAGGATTAAGTGCATTGACAAAAAAATAAAAAGAGTACATTGAAAAATAAATATTACTTGTGTGAGATAAGATGAATTAACTCTTTGCTTCGATGAACTTATTTATACCGATCTATACGCACGCACACATACATGACAAGTAAAAGCTTATCCTTTTAAAGAGAAAATTTGACACACACACACGTGTGTGTGTATGTGTGTATAGTTCAAAGAAAGTGCTTATTTCACACAAAGTAGATAGACAATTGGAGTAGATAGACTAAACTATCGCCCGGTTCACACTTCACCCACGTCTATCGAACAGGTGAAGAGGCTCATTCCTTGTTTCCTGTTTAGGATGTGGTTTCCGGTTTTTCTCTTTTCCAATCTTTTCACTCTTACGTAGCCCCCTGCGCATCAGTGGCGTTTTCGCCTAGCTTGGGGTGATATGATTAAAAAACAAAAAAAACAAAAGAACTGTTCTATTCACCATAAAAATATATATTTATGTATGTGTATATACCTGCGTATATAACCATGTGTATATTTATTGATATCAGTACTCTCTCTCACATACACACACACACAAACACACGTAGACACACACGCACACACAAACATATATATATATATATATATATATATATATATATATATATATATATATATTATTTGGTAGATCAGCCGAGTAAGCTACCCTGGTTTCAACCTTTTGGTATCATCGGGCGTTATATATTAACTGATAGCACCCAACGATACCAAAAGATCAAAACAAAACAAAAAATAATCGGCTGATCTTTCTAAATAATAATTAGAATATTTGAAGGCTTTACAGTATATTTTTTCTTTTCCTTTTAATGTGTATTGAGCAATTCTTGATATAACTGTTTACTGGTTTAGTTGACCAATAACTCTTCAATTATATATATATATATATATATAGTCAACCGCAGACAGATCTATTTCACTATATCACAGCTCATCAGTACGGTTAGACACCCGATTCCTTTTAACCCAGGATGGAAACCCAACCGAATTGGCGACAGACGGCGATTCTACCTCTGAGCTATGGTCACTCGGTAGAAGGAGATAGTTTAGAACATGTACAAATTATTAAATAAATTACAGTTTAGAACATGTACAAATTATTTATTAATGTTCTAAACTATAATTTATAATAAATATTCATAACTCTAATTTTATATTGAGCACTGTTTTAGATTAATGTTTTGAACGTTGTCACTATTTTCTTTGATCTTTATTCACTTGGGTATATATATATATATATATATATATATATATATATATATTAGCAGCCATAATATAAGGAACGGAAAAACAAAGACATAAATATGTGTATTACTTAAAAAGTAATACATGATGATCAATAAAAATATTACCGAATAAAGATTTGCGTGTAATGCATAAATATTATACAAAGTTACAAAAATGTACACAATAGTTTTTGTTTTTTTTTAATAAAGATTAAATGGAACAAAGGAGATAAGATACTGGACAAAAGTTAAGGAGCGATCTTGTTAATACTTTACTGTGAAAAATATATCAACAAAATTTAGTATTTGGTAAACATCACCTTATTTTCAATGACTTCTCTGCATCCTCGACCACATGATCTAATTAATTTCTTGCAAAATCCAGCAGTAATTTCCTCACATTCGTTTTTCAATAACTCCCATAGGTGATCCTGGTTTATCGAGTTTCTTTTCTTCAATTATCTTCCAAATATTTTCTATTAGATCCAGGTCGGGGCTCTGGGCTGGCCACGTCATTAGGGCAATTCCTTCCTCAAATAAAGCCATAACCTTCTGAGCCTTGTGGCAAAGTGCATTGTCCTGCATGAAAATAAGAGATTCATAAAGATTATGGTGTAATCTTAGTACCACGGGCTGCTGAAGAAACTTTTTGTCAATCTCAGCAGTGATATTGCCATGTACGCGGATGAGAGGGCCATTCTGCATTTTTTTTTAACCTGCGAGCAACCGTTTCCCTTGAGATCTTATCTGTCTCTTATTAAATTTGCGGGCAATTGATGTAGCAGTTTCAAAACGATTTTTTGTAGATATTCTAACAATTCTTCGATCTTCTCTTTGCGATGATTTTGGAGGTCTGCCGGTTTTTGGTTTTCCACCTAACGTTTTATCGGTTTTATACCTGCTAATCACACGATCAATAACACATTTCAACCTATGAACAATATCAGAAATTTTGAAATGGACTTTTTTCTTGATACTTAGCAATAATGAGTTTTTTCTTCAAAAGAGAGCGTTATACATGTAGAATTTGCTTAAAAATAAAATCCTAATGATTAATGAACTTTTACTTATTGTTGAAAAGCTCCATCGAGTTTACCAGGAAATCAAAATTTGACTTATATCCATTAATTTTTCTTTCAGTCTACGATTTCGCTTGAACTGGAAACAACTATTGCTTTTAGTCTTTCGTGCCAACGTCCAAAGAGTCTGAGCTCCAGGACCATGGATTAGTTTTAAAACCTTCATTCCACCCGAGCAATGTCCGGCTATACTGCTTGTATATGATAAAAGTGGTTTTAAGATATTCTATATTTATAGAGACCCGAGTTCGAATTCCAGTTGAATTCGTTGCATTCACTTACGCGCTAATATATAAAGATCGTTTTGCCATCCACCTGCTCATAACACTCAAGTACGTTAAATGTTGTTTTCCCCTGTCTTTCCTTTCCTCTATCTGGCCTGTTAGTATCAGGTTCTCCAAGCCCTCCTTCGTCATTGCATATCCCAGGTTCTTTAGCAATCTCTTCCTGATGCTCAGTATTAATTTCCTTTTCGTTTCCATCCTTTCCAAAACCTAATCATTGCTCATTGCTCACATTCTCGATCAATGATATCCGCAGCATACTTCTGTAGAACCATATTTCAGTTGCTTCACGTTTTTCCTTCATCTTCGATGATATGGTCCAACATTCACTGCCATATTGAAGAAATGACATCACATAACAATCCAGAACTCTCTTCTTTGTTTATAGTGAAATTTTCCAATCTCTTAATACTCTACTCAGCTTCTGGAACGCGTTTTTAGTCATGGTAATTTGCCTTTGGATATCTAGATCTAAGTCATATTGCTTATCTGTAAAATGTACCTGCGAGGATAAATGCTTAACGAAATCAGAGTTGATTAGAGCATCTAGTATTTTGTCAAAAAGATGTTGAATGTCAATATATATATATATATATATATATATATATATATATATATATCCTGGTTTCAGTCCTGGCTAGAAGCAATCGGATGTCTAACCGTACTGATGAGCTGTGATAAAGCGAAACAGATCTGTCTGCGGATGATTATTTACGCTCTTACACACCGATTTAGCATTACGGAAGAATGGTAGACTTTGAAAAGCAGTAATGAATTTGAACACTCTCAGCTACTGGAGTGTGTTTACATTGTATATAATACGCTAAAGTCCGCCTTCTTTTACCGATCGCCCTTTGCTCAGAGGTAGAATCGCTGACTGATGTCAATTCGGTCGGGTTTTAATCATGATTAGAAGCAATCGGATGTATAGCTGTACTTATGATTAGTGATACTCTTAAATTAATTTAAAAAAATACAGAGCTGTGTGAGGATGACTATATATAGAGAGATAGAGAGTGGGTGCAATGGATAAATTTTTTATCTTTTAATTTCGTACGTGGATTTTTAAAAAAATATTTTTGACTGTACAGAATGGAAAGATCATTTGTGTGCAGTCTGTGAGAAAAAGAGCGCCATGACAGAAATTTGGAAACGGCATGATGTACTTTTTAGCATTCACGCCAGAAGCTCCAATACGAAAATTTCAGAGTGTTTGGGTGTTAATCTGAGGAGAGTGCAGAGCGGAAATTTTTGATGAGTCTAATGGTGATTAGAAAGGTACGGCATCTCACTCAGAAAACCCAGCTGATCGTTCTAAGTAAGGAAAAATCGAATTTGTTGGTGTGATCTTCAGACGCAACACGGGAGCCTACATCAAGTGCCTTCAGGGGAAAATACTCTCTGTCAACGAGACTCTGCATCAATCCACACAAGCAAGAGAACCATCTCAAGGTTGCCAGACAATATCTGCGACTATTTCACGATTTACATCTGCTCACCTAACACCTCAGAATGCAACTCCTTGATTATCATGCGCAGCGTGCAGTTGAGCGAAAGGCCAACTGAGCTCACTGTAACAAAAAGAGATGAACTGAAGGATAGGATTATGGCAGCTTTCACCACCTTCAACAAGGAGACCGTCCAGAATAGTTACAGAAAATTCCGAAAACGTCCTGGAGGTCATGGTTGAAGCCAAAGGTGATTTTATAGAATAAATTTACACTTTAGTATTTCAAGATACTTTTGTGTAATTTTGGTAACTCTATCAGTTAAAATGAGACGTCAGGATTATTTTCATTTTTGTTTAATTTCAACATCAATGTATCCACTCTGTATACATATATATATATATATATATATATATGTGTGTGTGTGTGTGTGTGTGTGTGTGTGTGTGCGCGTACGTGTGTGCGTACGTGTGTGTATGTGTGTGTATGTGTGTGTGTACCTATATAAATATATATAATATATTCTCCATACATAACATATATTATATCTATAGAGTGTGTCCCCAAAACTTACTCACTCTTTGAAATTAAGGAATATGAATGTTTATTGAATTTGCAAAGAAGATTAACGTTTGAGTTTAAATATAAAATAAATGAAAATTTATAAATATTCAAAATTGCAATGTCCACTACCAAACACAGCCAAGTTAGTGCGTTCGTTTTTATATATATATATATATATATATATATATATATATATATATATATATATAAGTCAGTCAGTTTAGTGGCATACGTAATACACTGATGGGAGATCATGTCTCTTGTTAACTGAAGCTTTTCACTGAATAGGTTGCCATTATTTTTGCGATAGACTGGTTGCTAACCAAGGCTATAGAGCCCAATCTGTTCTGCTATTTAACACATAGATGGATGTAGAAAAGAAAGATTAATAACCTTCCCGAAAGTAGTCCGTCTATTCCTTAGGGGGTTCTGGGTATGACGGTAAACTGCATCTGGCAGCAAGGCCTCTGATTGGGAGGTTGTGAGGAGTATGGAACCACCTCTTAGTTGCTGATGTTCCCTGACCCTGAGTTTTATCACCTGCTAGTGTCCTAGCTATGGCCAAATAGTTAACCCCCCAAACTAGGGTTAAAACACTATGAAAGCATAAAAATAAACTTTTATAGAAAAATATACATTTTTTAAAAGAAAAAATATTACCAGTAACACATTTTTGAATACAAAAGTAAAAGACATCTTCAGTATCATAAAAAGAAAAAAAAACTGAAAAAATTAAATTTGTTTTTATCAAAATCTGACTAAACCAACCTTCTCACTGTAACTGAGCATTAAAAGAATACCTTAAATCCCCACCGTTTTGCATTAAATAACCAACAGAGGTTGATATGTTATTAACAAAACTCAAACTCACTACTCTACAGGAGTACCAAGGATTGACTTCTCATACTTCTCGATTTTTCATTTTTATATGCACTTTTCAATGGTGTAAGATTTTCTTTACCGGATTAATTTTATTTGTCAGTAGATTTCTATTATATTCAGAACCTCGACTTAAGAGCTTTATTTAATATTCAAATAATGAAGACAGGCGCAACTCAACATTCTCTTTATAACATTAATGTTATCGGATTCATATATAGTGATTTTCTAATGCAGCTTAGATGTGGCACAAGGCCGAAAGTAATGGGCTCTCAATGAGGATCGAACTCACTACTTAGTTGAAATGGTTCAAGCGAGACAAGCTTGTTAACCAGTAGACCACGTCGATTCAGATGTATGTGCGCTACAAAGCCAAGTACATACGTAGATTTTAAAAGTAGCACTTAAATACATGTAAAATCCCGGTCTTTATAAGCTCTAAGGCAATACTGTGACATTCACAATAAAACTGATCTTCAGATGTTAGAATAAATGATCTCACGTTTTCTGTCTCTCCCTCTTCCTCACTCTTTCTCTCTTTCTCTTATATATATATATATATATATATATGTGTGTGTGTGTGTGTGTGTGTGTGTGTGTGTGTGTGTGTGTGTGTGTGTGTGTGTGTGTGTGTGTGTGTGTGTGTGTGTGTGTGTGTGTGTGTGTGTGTGTGTGTGTGTGTGTGTGTGTGTGTGTGTGTGTGTGTGTGTGTGTGTGTGTGTGTGTGTGTGTGTGTGTGTGTGTGTGTGTGTGTGATGTATTTTCAGTCAAAGCAGAGAGGATCATGTGTCTAAATGTTAAACAATCGAAGAAAAAATAAAGAAATAAAAATCCAGAATTATTCTCAAGAATCAGTTGCGTCAAATATTTATCTCGCGAGATCTTATGTACACGCGTGACATTCTAAGCCTCTTCACTGTGTAAAAAACGTGACCATGTGCTTCATGAACGCCATTTCATTTCGCAACCATTTACAAATTCATGTTCCGTTAAATGCCGTGAAGAAGTTTACGATCTGGTTAGAGGTCAACCTGTGGGTTTCGGTTGTTGAGACCACATAGGGATGAAAATAGCTTGCAGGTCCCATAAACTAAGTTTTGCTTCGTAAACATTTCACGATATTTATTATACATAAATGACGCTTTACTAACTTTGCTACACTAATAATATCAAAAATAGTTTGGTAATATACACATATTTTTCAAAATATAATAAAAGAAATCAACGTTATGCCGACATTATTCACCAATCGTGTAGAATGTTAACACTGAAGCAGAAAATGATATATTTGATGTCAGTTGTTTCATGTTAACAGTGTGTGTGTGTGGGGGGGGGGGGAATAAATGCATATACGGAGCCGCCTTGGATATATTTGATTTTATATTACATTATACAGTCATAATTTAGCTTTAACGCAGTTGTCTTCTGTTTTCAGATCCACTTATTATCTTTTAAAATTTATATATCGTTTATATTCTATTTTATTTTTATTATTTCTCAATATATATATATATATATATATATATATATATATATATATATATATATCTGATAAAGATAAAGTTTTAAGATGTGCTATATTTATAGGAGATGTGCGTTGGTATGCAGTGAATATCGACTCCGAAAGAGAAATCGAAGAGCCTAGTTCGAATTCCAGTTGAATTCGTTGCATTCACTTTCGCGTAAATTAATTGCATGAATCCATGTCTTCTGCATATAGGTTGTATAACAGCAGAGATTTGGTTCTATAGCCTTCGTTGGAAAGAAAAAATGGCAACCTATTGCGGGAAAATTTTCTGCCACTCAGTCATGACTTGAAAGAGACATGATGGCATTTAAATGACTGACAGATATTTATAGGTAAAAATGCCAGGTACAGAGCGTATGTAAATATAAAGGCGGGCTTGAGATCAAATTCAAATGGAGACTTCTTGATAGTTTCTTCTGGCGACTCTCTCTTTTACACACACACGCAAATACACGCGCGCACACACACACATACACACAAAACCTGTTAAATGTCTTCGGGATATCCAATGCAACAGTCCGAGTACAACCATTCTTTATCAAATCTTTATAGACACTTTCAACAAGAATCTTTAATGCATCAACAGCTGACCGAGAGAAGCGAAAGTCATATTGCTTCTCTGAAGTACCTACGAGCTAAGATGCTTAACCAAGTCAGAGTTGATTAGAGCATCTAGTATTTTCTCAAAAAGTGGTAGAATTTCATTAATATATATATATATATATATATATATATGACTGATTTACAGCTAAAAGCGCTCAGTATCAGGGATTGAGCCAATGTAAAAATATAAATGGACACTGAGGTTAACAACAAATGGTGATAGTATATTTTTCCGGTGATTTAAGTATTTAAATTTTCTTATGTATTTTTAGTTGTTTGGTCGGTAGTTTCCTTTTTATGGCATATCAACCTCGGCGGGTCATTTATTGCCAACTAAACTTTATTTATTTATTGTTGATAATACCTTTTTCTTTCAACAATTTATTGTTGTTTTTATATGAGTTTTGTGTCTAGTAATACTTTTTTCTTTTCGAGTATCAAGATTCATTAAAATTTGTTTTTTTAAGGACAGAGTCCCCAAGTCCTACCCTTGTTATTTAACCCATAACTGGAGGGAAGGGGCGGATTAATACCTTTCCCAAGGGTGCCAGTGCTTAAGTGAATGTAGGGTATTCAACTGGAATTCGAACTCGGCTCACCGATTTCTCTTTCCGAGTCGATATCCACTGCACCACAACGCACATCCGTCACTAAACGCTTACAGCACCTGTTATTCCCAAGCTGTCACCCATCTAAATACTGACCAGGTTCAACGTTGCTTAATTTGGTGATCGAGCGAGAATCGGTGTATTCAACGTGATATGGCCGTAAGCCGTGCATATTTAGTAATATGTATATTAACATTATAGAGTAACCGGGTGTAACCGATTTATATTTTCTCCCTCAGATTAGGTCATTTGCAGTGGTGTGCAGTTATATCAATCTATTTACGGGGTGTATGATGAAATTTTCTTGACCTTGTAAAATATTGTATCATTCGTGATTGCATCAGATTTTTATCATGCGCAGACACTATTATTTCAGCTGTCGACTACGGCCATTGTCTGCGATGGACGTTACTCCGAGGAAGAGTACTAAATTTGTAACTGAAGGAATTGGTTTTTAATTTCAACGTATCCAAAACATCATCTGATAGAACCCTTTTCCCCTTCCATCAACCTGGCTGATTCTAACCGTCTACGACAAATATGAATGAGCTGATCAGTCAGTTATGTGCCATAAGTGATACACGCTTGGGCGATCATGTCTCGAAAGAGACATGACTGACTGGGCAGAAGATTGTCCCGCAGTAGGTTGCCATTGCTTTCTGCGGTAGACTGGTTGCCGACCAAGGCTATAGAACCCAATCTGTCCGGCTATTTAACCCATAACTGGAAGGAAGAGACGGATTAATACCTTTCCCAAGGGTATTTGCGCGTAAGTGAATACAATGGATTCAACTGGAATTCGAACTCGGCTCCCCGGTTTCTCGTTCCGAGTCGATATCCACTGTACCCCAACGCACATAAATTTCTTAATTTGCAGCGAAGAATGTTGGTTCAATGTGTGCTAAACAATTTTTCTCGCCAGTATCTATCTTCCATATTTATAAGTCGACCATTTACCCTTGATTTGAATATTTATGCATTACCCGCTCTGTTGGTCCGGCCATTTACCTTCAAATCCTTTGATAAAATCCTGCTATTTGCCTTGAACTCATTTGATAAAATCCAATATCTGCAATAATATTGGCTAACCAGGCATCTCGGCTTGACTCCCTTCCTCATCGCCGTTCCTTCTCTGTGCCTACCTATAAATAGGTAATTGTTTTGTTGTATTTGCTGCTATGCTACTTAAAATTTCTAAACTTTAAACGCAATACTAGATTGGCGGCAAGGTCTCATCATTTTACAGTTGAAATGTTATCATAAGTTCTATGCTAACAGTTTCTTCTATCACACTTCTCTCTTGTGGAACATTCTTTCGGTTTCTTGCTTCCCATTCAATTTTATTCTTAAAATTTTAAATGCAATGCTGTATTGTTATATTCCATCGTCTTAATTCTTGTAATTTTATTTATCTTTCTCCTTAATAGGACTTTGTCTCATGTTCTTTAACACTGAAAGACACCTTTGGGTCCTCGTGACTTTATTGCCTTACTTGGGAAGCTGTGACACACATAAACATATATATATATATATATATATATATATATATATATATATATAATTATACTTTAGAATATGTACAAACTACAAACTACTACAAAATTGTACATTTTGTTTCGACATTGAAAGGACAATGTCTTATCAGGTAGTTAATAATGAACGTTTTTATTGAAAGAAAAAAACGTTTTATTGAAAAAGATTTCCGCAAAATTTACAAATTTAGTTAAATTATTTCTTCTGTACAAGGTAACGGCATATAAAGACATAATATAAGACTTTATGGAGATGATAGTAAATAGAACTACTGGAGGTAAGGTTGATAGTCTTAGGAAATTATTCCACTGAGGTCTTAAATCTTTTAGTCTTAGCGTAGTTATTAATTCTAACCTAAAACAGGTTCACTTCTTTGACTAAACGCTAGACGTAGTTTCTAATAATTTTCAATCTTACATGAAAAATAATGCTAAACCAATTTATATAAACCCTGTCTAAAAAAGTTATAGTTGTTCTAACAAATAAGAAAAAGTAATTAAATTGCATAACAAACAAATATTGAAATTTTATAACAATAACAATCGTAATTCTACTACTCATTTTAATTCGCCCCATATTAAAAATTTATGGAATTCTAGAATTATGGAATTCTAGAATTATGGAATTCTAGAATTATGGTATTCTAGAATTCTAGAAACCCCAACCAATGCCGCTTATCAAATTAGTGTTTAACTAAATCCCTTGTCTACATGTGCTCTATCTAATCAGTAGAAAATTCTAGGTTTACTAACGTTTATATTGGTAATACAATGAATTTTTTTAAAGCAGTTTTACAATCATCTCTCATCTTTTACTAATAAGGCTAAACAAAATATGACACCACTTTCTAAATATTTTTGGACGTTAAAAGAAGAAAATAAAACAAAGTTAAATGAGAAATTCTCAGACAAGCTAATGAACCATGTTTCCCTTGTCTGCGGGAAAAATGGAAATTCTTATGTACATGAAAAGTGACATGTTACTAAATTAAAGACCACTAAACCACGAATGATACTGTTATATATCGACAAACAACAAACACGCATATATATAAAAATATAAAGTTATATTTTTATTAATGACGGTGAACCGTGTAGAATAGGGAACAGAGAATTGAGAGAGCGCGCTTCTAATGGGTTGACGGGAGTGTAGTCTTATCTGTTGTGTCTCTCTTCACCGGCCGATCTCTGTTGCTTCTCTACTGGTGAATCCGTGTGCCGAGGTCTTTTTATAATCTTCCAGAACCGGGACTTTTTCTTCCGGTTTTGCCTCGCCCACGCACGCCCACGTAATTCTCAGAGACACCTGTTCTGTTTGCCTCTGTAGTTATTTCCGCTGCTGCCGGAAATAAGGTCAAACGACATCCGTTCCTTTCAACGACCGGAAACACCCTCGCTTGCATCAGCCTTCCTCGGGTGGGGCCAGATTGTTATATTACAATACGATATTCAAGCCTATATTACATAATTTTCGATTTTACCTAATAAACATCTCCGATTTGAAATGTATCGTAATGTCAACCAATGTAAACATAAAATGTTGATAGGGATTGAATCTTGCCGAATGACGCAGATTCTTGTACAAAATTTATCGTAAATAACGAGGCCGGTAGAAATAAATATATATATATATACTATTTGATTAAAAAGAAAATACCTACTCAAATACGAGTATCGAGTGAAAAATAATCTTCAAACAAATAATTTCAATATGTCGGTTGTTAAAAACATTTCGTTAATCTTCGGGATATATATATATATATATATATATATATATATATATATATATATATATATACAGGTGAAGAGAACCAACAGTTTTACAATTCCGAGTTCTCCGGCATTTACTTATTTGTTTTATAAAAGTGCTCAATGCAAAAAATGTAGAGCATAATATAATTATTTTTGTTTTTTTTATTTAAAAAGAATATAGTTTATTGCAACACGGAAATTTCTTTGTTTCGAGATTTTTACCCAGTTATCAGGCAATATGAGATCATTATTTTGAAAATGCTTTTGATCTGAATATAAGTTAGATCAAAAATATATAATGTTTTCTTTCTTTTTTCTTTTAGAAAATAATGAGATACAGAGAAAACTAAAGGAAAAAAAATTGTGACAATAATGGATACATCAACGGAAATGGAGTCTAGACAGAGGTTTTGATCGACTGACAATTTTTCCGTTAAGATTGAAAGAAGAAATCATGTATTACCCCCCCAATTTTTTTTTTTCAAATTTAAAGTGAATCTCTATTCTGATTAGTTGGATTGAACACACACATGATTTTTCTGTCTTCCCGCATCCATAAATATCAAACGTATTGTTTTTGATTTTCAGTCGATTTTTCAGTCTGTTTTTGTGAAATTTCTTGGAAATTATTTTATTTATTTTTTTTTTTTCGTCTTTTGGCCGTCTTTGTTTTTGTTTTTTTTCGTCACTTAATTTTTGTAAATAATTTTGCTATTCAAGGGTATTTTCGACTAATGATAAATAGCATCACGGTTCAATTATTTCCATTAGTTTTGTCTTGTAGAAGATTTAAATTTCTGTCTTCGAGAGATTGAATTCTTAACGGTTTGGCAAGCGAACGCAAGCAACATAACTCGACTATATTCTGTAAAAAACGGTTTAATTTCTATTTTTGTCTTCAGAAATTGAATTAAATCAACTTTACAGTGTTAGCTGCTTGTGGTAAGTCAACCGGGATTCAGTCGATTTTTCAGTCTGTTTTTGTGAAATTTCTTGGAAATTATTTTATTTATTTTTTTTTTTCGTCTTTTGGCCGTCTTTGTTTTTGTTTTTTTTCGTCACTTAATTTGTGTAAATAATTTTGCTATTCAAGGGTATTTTTGACTTTTACTAAGTTAAAACTTTGTAAGCCTCAGTCACTTTTCCTTTTTTTTTTTTTTTTTTTTTTTAATTGGAGTAGATAGTTTCTACTATCGCCCGGTCTCACACTCCACCCCCTTCTTTTGAATGAGTTTAGAGGTGATCACCTTGTTTCTTGTTTAGGAAGGGGTTCCCGGTTCATCCCCTTTCTCTGGTCTTGGTGTTAGTTCAGCTGGAAGCTCTTTGCAGTTACGGAGTATGGTGGCAACGTCTTTACATTCTGAGGGTACCGGGTTGGCAGTTTCCTGGTTGCTGCTTCCGACTGGTAGTTAGGAGCCCGAACTCTTGCGTAGCGTCTTGAGAGGCTGCTCTGATCAACAGTTGAATAATACCGGGGTTCTTGTAGTGCCATATCGCGCATGGACGGGCGTCCCTGCATGAACGTTCGGTGGGCAACCCCGAGGCCACATTATGTTGTAGGCCGCGCCAGTCTCCATCCTTCACAAGTTGCAAATGATTGACCGACTGATTCTATTCTAAGACCACTCCTTAACTGAATTACTATGGAAAAAAGCAAACATAATAACAAAACTAAACCAGCTCATTTGAAAACGCCCAAACCTGTCTGCATCTCTTTCACTAACATACGCGGCATCCGCACCAACTTCCCCAGCGTAGATTCTTTCCTCCATAATAACTCACCTGATATATTAGCCCTATGTGAAACTAATCTTAACCCTTCTATCCCCTCATCTGAGTTCTGCGTTCCTGGCTACCTTCCCCTCTTCAGGAAGGACTCCAATGTTCATATGCATGGGCTTGGTGTCTATGTCAGCGAACACCTTCCCTTAGCTAGGGTGTCATCTTTTGAATCCCCAGATCATTCTTTCATGTGCTTCCGCCTCTCACTTCTCTGCTCGATTAGCTATCTCTTCTTTCTGTACCGCTCTCCTTCCTCCCCTGACTGTTCGTTACTTGACATCATTTCTGACAATATTGACAAAGCCATTTCTACCCATCCCTCTGCCCATGTATTCGTGTTTGGTGACTTTAACGCCCACCACACCAAGTGGCTGAAGAACGCTGTCACTGACCCTGCTGGTGTCCACACCATGAACTTTTCAATCACCCAATCCCTTACGCAAGTAGTGGACTTCCCCACGCGTTTCTCCGACAACCCTAACGGAAGGAACTCACTTCTAGACCTCTGCTTCACTTCCATCCCAGACTCTTGCACTACCAGACAACTCTGCCCACTTGGAAACTCTGACCACACTGTAGTGTCTGTCAATATTTCACTCCACTCCCGCCCGACCCATGAAACACAGACAAGTAGAATATCATACTGCTATCAAAGAGCAGACTGGGATTCGTTCCGAGACTTCCTCTGTGACATCCCTTGGAACAACGTCTTTAGTCTTCCCATCGAAGAATGTGCATCCGAGGTCTCCTCCTGGGTTAAGGCTGGCATTGATGCCTTCATCCCTGCTAGGAAATTCCAGCTTAAATCTCATTCGTCTCCATGGTTCTCACCCGCTTGTTCGGCTGCCATTGCCCACCGGAATCATTTCTTCCGACTTTATCGTAACTATGCGTCGGAACAAAACAGGCGCCTTTTCACTTCAGCTCGTAATAAGTGTAAAAGGGTACTTAACGAAGCTAAGATGTTGTTTGCTGCCAGAATGAAGCAACGCATAGCATGCTCTAAATTCGGCTCTAAAGACTACTGGCGACTCTGTAAAAGAGTACTTAACAAGAGCAAGTCCACAATACCCCCGCTAATCAACAAATTTGAGGTCCTCACCTCCCCAGCAGATAGGGCTGAATGTTTTGCCCGCAGATTCTCGAACAATTCGAGTCTGGACTCGTCTGGAGTTTTTACACCCGACTTCTCACCTAGAACCGAGGCACAACTGAATGATGTCCACATTACACCTTCGCTTGTCTCTAAGATAATCTTAAAACTTGACCCTCACAAAGCGAGCGGTGGTGACGGAATCCCAACCATAGTCTTAAAGAAATGTGCCCCTGAACTCTCCTCTATCCTTTCTAAGCTCTACAACCTCTGCCTATCTGCTTCCTGCTTTCCTGCCTGTTGGAAATCTTCCTCTATAGTTCCTATATTTAAAAACACTGGAGAACCCTCTGACCCTGCAAATTACCGCCCTATCAGCCTTCTTCCGATCTTTGGCAAAGTGTTCGAAGCCATTATCAACGCCGAGGTGGTTCAGCATCTCACAGCACACAGGCTCCTCTCGGACAAGCAATATGGTTTCCGCTTCACCAGGTCTACTGCTGATATGCTAACGACCATCACCGAGTACATATACCAGGCACTCGACAGGAATGGCGAAGCTCGAACCGTTGCATTGGATATATCTAAGGCGTTCGACAGAGTTTGGCATGCTGGCCTTCTATGTAAACTGCGGAGCTATGGTATAACTGGACATTTGTTTGAACTAATCCAGTCATTCCTCTCTAACCGCACAATGAAAGTGGTATTAAACGGACATGCCTCTCAGAACTACCATACAAACGCAGGTGTCCCCCAAGGCTCCATCTTAGGTCCTACACTCTTCCTGATATATATTAATGATCTCCCTGATTCCATAAGAACCCAAATAGGTTTGTACGCCGATGACACCACAGTTTACTCTCGCCTCCAACAAAAATCTGGTGTAGGCGTCAAAGCTAAACTTGCAGCCGAGATTGAAAAAGACCTCCAATCCATATTGGACTGGGGTAAGAAATGGCTAGTAAATTTTAATGCTTCTAAAACGAAGCTACTGTCAATTAACCATCATCGACAATCTCACCTACCTCCCATTAGCATGGACCAGGCTTGCCTCCCAGAGAGTAAAACACTACGCCTCCTTGGTCTCACACTTTCAGCGGACCTCAAATGGAATGACTATATCGAATCCATTGCTAAATCCGCTGCTATGAAAGTCGGTTCTCTGTGTAGGGCCCGGAAGTTTTTTCCGTCTAAATCTATCCTGCACATTTACAAATCTACCATCCGCCCGTGCATTGAATACTGCTGCCATATCTGGTCGGGTGCCCCTGCTGTTCTCCTCGGGCTTCTCGATAAGGTTCAGAGGAGGGTCTGTAATGTGATAGATACCGACTTGGCAGACCGCCTGCAGTCTCTCTCCCACCGGCGAGACGTGGCTTCGCTGTGTCTCTTCTATAAATACTTTCACGGCTTCTGCTCCGATGAACTTAGATCACTGGTGCCCCCTAAATACGAATTTGCACGAGATACTAGATTAGCAACTAGATCCCACCCTTTTACAGTGAAATCGATAAAATGCAGCCGTAACTTCTAGTCCAACAGTTTCTTTCCTCGCACTTCCCGACTGTGGAATTCTCTTCCAAACGATTGCTTCCCCGACGGCTACAATCTCCAGGAGTTTAAATGTAAGGTCAATAGACACCTCCTAACACACTAACCTGCTCCCATTCTATCAAACACTCTTCCCATCTGCCCGACACTCATCCTCGCGATCCTTACTCATCTATCACCTTTCTCCTGACATTCCCTATGTCTATCCACTCCTTCTCTTTACCTTCCCCTATGTAGCCCCATGCGCAATAGTGGCAGTGGAATGCCTTGCTTGGGGTGAGATGATTAAAAAAAAAAAAAAAAAAAATCTTTTTCACAACAATGATCTAACATTGCCTGATAACGAGGTAAAAACCTCGAAACATAGAAATTTCCGTGTCGCAATGTAAACTATATTCATTTTAAATAAAAAAAAGACTTAACTATATATATACTAGCAGTATAGCCCGGTGTTTCTCGGGTGTAATAAAAGCTTTAAAACTAATCCATGGTCCTGGATCTCAGACTTTTTGGACGTTGGCAAGAAAGACTAAAAAGCAATAGTTGTTTCCAGTTAAAGCGAAACCGTAGACTGAAAGAAAAATGAATGGATGTAAGTTAAATTTTGATTTCCTGGTATCGATATCAAATAAGTTTTTTTTTCGTCGTAAACTGAATTTTTAAGGCTAAATAAGTCCTCTGAGTAAATGGTATCATGGCTGAGACTGAGAACTACAATTTTACCTACTTAAAGCCAAACCCGAAGCAAAAACTAAAAGAAAAGGGCTGAAAAAAATACAGACATACAAGCAGATAAACAGACACACGCACAAACATCTTGCCTTATATATATATTTCTTACGATACATATATATATATATATATATATATATATATATATATATATATATATATAATTGATTTTCTGCACTATTGTAAGAACTGCAACCTTGAAACTTCTGAATATTGTTTCTTATGTCTTTGTCTGTGATGGTATCAAATTTGATTAAAATCGGGCCACTTCTTCTATAACCCAAATTTTTCGATTATCGATTTTCGATATTTATCGGAGATACCTCATCACAAAACCTAGCTAAGAACACTCGCAGACGCTTATATTACAACTGTGTAAATTTTCAAGAAAATCTGTTCAGTCGTTTCGGAAACTATAGGTAACGGACACACACACACAGACACACACACACACACACACACACACACACACACACACACACACACACAGACAAAGTTCCATTTATAAATAAGTTTAGAAAGATTATATATATATATTACCGTAACCAACAAATCAAAATTGCTAATTTACGGTTTCCTTTTTTTTTCTTTTTTTTTCTTTTTTTTTGTCACAACAAATTATCACATTTTGGACCTATTTACAAATATTTGCCGTTATTATTAATTAGATTTTCAGCTATGAAGCACTATTAGAAACAACTGCTATTTATAATCATAAGTCACAGGGCGTTTCCTCACAGCGTGCTCACACCCAAATCCCAGCTGTTTCTAAGCTGCGTTCAAATGTGCAAAAACTGAGTTCGTTTAGCATCGTTCAATATTAGTGTCTGAATATAATATCGACTATCCATTTCTTTCATGACATCAATTAATATAAACCAACTTAATAAAACAAGAAATACAATAAATATTCGAAAAAATATAAGAGGTATTTAATCAAAAGGATATACACATGAATTATAATTTTGACGTTATATTATATATTATCGGTTGTTTGTGTCTCGTAACTTGACCTTTCGTTGATAAAATGCAGCATGAATTTTTAGGGCATTTTTCAGGGAAAAATGCTTCATAGCATACGAAAACTGTTATATTGCAAAAATTCGTAATCGACTAAAAAATTTAAAACAAAGTTTTACTTACTTACAGAAACATTTATTACTCAAGTTGTGGTGCTTGGTTATCGGCTGGGAATGAGAAACCGGGGAGCCAAGTTCGAATTTTAGTTGAATTCCTTGCATTCACTTACGCACAAATACCACTGAGAAAGGTATTAATCCGTCTCTTTTCCTTCCAGTTATGGGTTAAGTAGTAGGACAGATTTAGTCCTATAGCCTTGGCTGGTAACTAGTCTACTGCAGAAAATAATGACAACCTACTGCGGGGTAAACTTCTGCCCGGTCAGTCATATCTCTTTCGAGACATGACCGCCCAAAGGTGTATCACGTATGACACTTAACTGACTGACTGAATATAATAGTTGATAACATGATTAAGGCTTCTACTAGGCATGAAGTGGGGGATCAGTTTTATATTGTTATGAAGTAATAAACTGACCCCCCACTAATTACTAATTAATAATATAATACATCTCTCCCACCTCTACCTATGAGTCAAATAATAGGACAGATTTGCTTCTGTAGCTTTGGTTGGCAACCAGTCTACCGCAGAAAGCAATGGCAACTTACTGCGAGATAATCTTCTGTCCAGTCAGTCATGTCTCTTTCGAGACATGATCGCCAAAGAGTGTATCAAGTATGACACTTAACTGACAGACTGATGAAGATACTGCAGCTGTGCTTTATAGACTATGCAATGGAGTTTAACAAAGACTTGCTACAAACACTTGTTAGAGTTGCTTGGCAACCTCGACATATTCGAGAAAGACATTTGGTTAATCAAAAACCTACAGTGACAGCAAACCGCTTGCATACAGACAGAAAATGAATTCATCAGATACACAAAAATAGAAAGGGGCATAAGACAAGATGTGCCTTCTCACCGGATTTATTCAACCTGTACAATAAAATAATTCTGAGAGAGCTAGAATCCTTGCCAGGATTCGTCATTTGCGGCAACAATCTGAACAAAATAAAATACGCAGATCACACAGTGCTGATAACAGACACCAAAATAAAAATGCAGAACCGGCTGCAGAAAAGAATCCGAAAAGTAAGGACTGAGCATAAACTGAAAGAAAACTAAATGCAAGGTCATCATCAAAAAGAAGACCTCAAAATATTTGTTTGTTTCGAGGTTTAACGACATATCAATGCTTATGGGCAATGACTTTGGGTAAGGTTATTCTATTTTTACAACATTTTTCTTTTCGAGTATCAAGATTCATTGGGATTTGTTTTTAAGAGCAGTGTCCCCAAGTTCTACCCTTGTTATTTAATCCAAAAGTGGAGGGAAGGAACGGATTAATACCTTTCCCAAAGGTTGAAGTGCTTAAATGAATGCAGTGTATTCAACTGGAATTCGAACTCGGCTCACCGATTTCTCTTTCTGAGCCGATATCCACTGCACCACAACGCACACCCGTCATTATACGCTTAGAGCACCTGGTATTCCCAAGCGCTCACCCATCTAAGTACTGACCAGACTCAATGTTGCTTAACTTCGTTGATCGAGCGAGAACCGGTGTATTCAACGTGATAGGCCGTAAGCCCATACCTCAAAATGCCTCCTACAGGTCGGTGAAACCAAAATAAAACAGGTAAACAAGTTTAAATATATAAGAAGAGGATGGAAAGTGCGACATAGAGATCTGAAGACGCATTCTCATGGTCATTTCCAAAGCTGACCATAGTACTGAGAGGAAAGAAAATATCATTAGAAGCAAAGAAAAGAGTGCTAGACTGCTATGTGATACCTGATGGCAGTAAGTGTTGGACGATAAAGATAAAGGAGAGGGTTGAAGCATCAGAAATGTGGTTCTACAGAAGGATGCTGAGGATACCATGGACCAAGCCTGGGAGCAACTACAAGGTATTGAAGACGATGTAAACGAGAAGGAAACTTATACTTAGCACCGAGACAGCTGATGTTCCTGGGACACGTAATGAGGAAGAAGATTTTGGAGAATCCAATGCTCACAGGACGGAGTGAGGGAAAGAGAGAACAGGGAAAGCAGTGTGAGAATATTTGATGACCTGAGAAAATGAATGAGAGATACGAAGAGGAAAAATATTAAGAGCGACAAGGGATAGGGGCAAGGGGAAGTCCATTTTCGCCTCCGTCCTGCAGACACGGCACATAAAGCACATACTGTCTCCTATCGTTCCTCAAGATTTTTCGTTAAAATATCTTCTTCGTATATTTTTTACTTTTAGACGAAGATTGTGACAAAGTTTTCGACTGAGTGTACAGAGGAACTTTTTTCATGTAAACTGTTCTGTAAAACAGAGACAAATAAATATCCGAAGGAACCAATTGATGAGAATACAGTTAAAGTTGAATATTTTCCTATTGCAACTCTTTAAGCGTCAGCAAGGTCTATTTTGCAACATGCGTGTTTGCGTTTTCGTGATAAAAAAATGATACTTTTTTGATTTGCCAAAATCGGCAGTTTTCTTGAATACACTTATTGAGACTGATGACTTAGTCGCAATACATCTTTGAAGTTGACTCGCCGGCTGGGCGTAGTTATTCCCGAATTATCTTTCTGAAATGCTACCAAACTATCAGTACACTTTCATTGGATGCAAGCTTGATTTAACTGCGGGTTCTGCATATTCACAAACCATGTTTTCAGCTCTGTTTGCGTTGAAGTTTATCATGAACGATCTGTTTTTATCGCCTGTGACAATTCTCTCCGTGGTCAGCTACTTTTCGTGGCATAAGAGCAAAGAAATCGCCACATAGATTCGCTTGAATTTGATATACGGTACTGTGCAAATGTATTAGGACAAGAACTATTTTATTTTTTATGAGGCATCAAAATAAAGTTTAAAATCACCCTGTCCTAACACTTTTGCACACTACCGGTAGTGTGCAAAAGTATTAGGAAAGGGGTGATTTTCCTAAAAACCTCACTGAAATTAAAATACAGGGTGAGAAGCCAAACCTTTGTAAGAATTATTTAACTAAAAAGGAAGAGGAAGGAAGGGTTCGAAATTTGAATTGGCCCCCCACAACCCCCTGATCTGAATCCTATTGATCATCTATGGGATATTTTGGATAAAAAAATTGATAAAACTAATGTTACTTTGCAAGACATACTTTGGGAACAAACTCAAGCTTCCTGAGAGGAGATTCCTTTTGATACATTGAAGAAGTTTGTGATGTCAATGCCTGACAGAATGAAGGCTGTGATCAAAGCAAAAGTCTATTATACTGAATACTAAATTTATTTTGTGACAAGTATATTTTTTGTTAAAACATTTTTTGAGTAAATACAATAAAATTTCTTTAATTACATTTTTTATATTCTGTTAATATCCCTCATAAAAGAAAAAATAGTTCTTATCCTAATACTTTTGTACAGTACTGTAAATTTCAAACTCTCAACAATTTACCCTAAAATCGTCGGTTTATATTCCAAAATGGCAAGTAGTGCGTCTTCATCGACGTCGTAACTATCTCTGTCCATTATCTATCTATCTATCTATCTATCTATCTATCTATCTATCTATCTATCCCAGCCTTAACGTTATCTATCTATCTATCTATCTATCTATCTATCTATCTATCTATCTATCTATCTATCCCAGCCTTAACGTTATCTATCTATCTATCTATCTATCTATCTATCTATCTATCTATCTATCTATCAGTTGTGATGACTAGATGTTCAGAGTTGGTCGGGTCAGATATGAATATACCAGTATTTATCAATCAATCGTGTTGAAATGCAAATAATGAAATGGTCATCACAAGATCTGCACATAACATCGTACAATTTTCAATGTTCGATCTCATACAAGTGATTTTATTTCCTATTCTCATGATACCCTACTTTTGGAGATTGAGTGCCAGACAGACCCGATCGTCTTAAATATCTACAACATCTTCAGGATACACGCGTAATATTCCCTGCTGAGTGAGTCAATAAAACTGCAAACAATATTGTCTTTGTAGAAAAAGCGACACAGCTTAAGTAGAAAAAAGTTGTTTATTTAAGCGACTTTATTTTTAAGTCAAGCAATGACGTCAGATCCTTCCCTTTTAACTGATACCACCAATATTTCTATTCACTAAAATCTAATGCGTATTGGGTGGAATTTCACCTACAACCCTATATCTATAGGGTTGTAGGTGAAATTCTACCCAATCTGCCATGTACCTCTCCCAGTTACAAACTTCGAGACGCGTAAATTAAATCCCTACAAAATTCAAGGGGTCAGCGGTAGGATTCCTTTTGAAATGCGGAAGCCAATGAGAAGGTTCCACAAGTTCTTTGATTCTTCTGCATTGAAATACAGTTAGTTAAGTGTCATACGTGATACACGCTTTTGGGCGATCATGTCTCGAAGCAGACATGACTGACTGGACAGAAGATTATTTCGCAGTAGTTTGCCATTGCTTTCTGTGGTGGACTGGTTGCCAGCCAAGGCTATAGAAACCAATCTCTTCTGTTATTTAACCCATAACTGGAGGGAAGAGACGGATTAATACCTTTCCCAAAGGTATTTGCGCGTAAGTGAATACAATGAATTTAGCTGGAATTCGAACTCGGCTCCTCGATTTGTCGTTCCGAGTCGATATCCACTGCATTACAACGCACATGCATTGAAATACAACGGCGACTAAATTAAAATGAAACCTGCAAGTTTTAATCTAAGAAATCGTTAACTGTCCTGGGTATGGCAATAAACTACATTCGACAGCAAGGCCTCTAATCGAGAGGATTTGAGAAGTCTGGAACCATCTGTTAATTTCTGTTATTCTTCGGTCTACCCTGACTTAGGGTGTGACCACCTGTTAGGGTCCCAACCATGAGCAAATAGTGAATCCCTAATTTGTTGTAAAAAAAACTGAATGTATGAAAATGTATTTTCATAGTAAAAATACTAGCAATAGATTTTTGTGAAATAAAAATACTCAATATCCTAAAAAAAATTAAATGTCAGCATTAAATGACCCATATGGAATTGATGTGTCATTAAACAACAAAGAACTAAACAAGCAAGAAAAGTTTAAAGCCTTTGTATCAAACCGTTCGTGGTTCTATTCTCTTTTGTAAATTTTACACTGAGATGCAAATAAACATCTATCTAAACTTATTTATAAATGGAACTTTGTCTGTGTGTGTATGTGTGTCCGTTACCTATAGACTCCGAAACGGCTGAACCGATTTTCTTGAAAATTTACACAGTTGTACTATAAGCGTCTACGAGTGTTCTTAGCTAGGTTTTGTGTTGAGGTACCCCCGATATATATCGAAAATCTATAATCGAAAAAATCGGGTTATAGAAAGATTGGTCCGATTTTAATCAAATTTAATACACTCATAGGCAAAGACATAAGAAACTATATTCAGAAGTTTCAAGGTTGCAGTTCTTACAATAGTGCAGAAAAGCAATTATATATATATATATATATATATATATATATATATATATATATATATATATATATAAAAGGCAAGATGTTTGTGTATGTATCTTTTTATCTGCCTATATGTTTATATGTAGCCCCAAGCGCAATAGTGGCAGTGGAATGCCTTGCTTGGGGTGAAACGATTAAAAAAAAAAAAAAAAAAAAAAAACGTTATTTCAGATTTAGACTTTTTCTTAACATCGTTCTGGTTTTTATGCTCGCTACTGTATTTCCCAGCTATTAATTAGAAATCAACCAACCATAGGACAAGCAAGGTTGAGTGGCAGAAAACTATCAAGAATTAGTTTGTCATCTCTTTTACCCGTTAGTAATGTTGTTGATGAAGCATTTCAGAATTTTATTTTATAATCATATCGCCCCAAGCAAGGCATTTTACTGCCACTGTTTTCCAGGGGGTTACATAGGAGGAAAATTATGAGAAAGAGTGACAGGTAATAGGGGGTGTCAGGAAGTGGGTAAGAGAAGGATGAGAATACTGATGAGAGTGGAATGAATTAAGAAAAGACCATGAGAGAGAGGATGCAGGTTAGTGAGATAGGAGATGACTATTGATTTTACATTTAAATTCTTGGAGATTATAGCTGTCAGGGAAGCAAGTAAACAGAAGGGAATTCCACAGGCGGGAAGTGCGAGAAAAGAAACTGATGGAGTAGAATTTCCGTTTACAATTTATTGATTTCCCAGTAAAAGAATATAAACTGAGATAGAATTTTGGCTTTAAAAAGAAAATTATTTGCCATTTCTTAATGGAGGAATTCTGAAAAGGTTCTGCTACTACGTTTTCTACATGAAATGCCTCATCAGAACGTAAACAATAATAGCTCTTCACAAATTCTTGTGATTTGTAGCTATTAGTAAGGCCTGATTTTTTACCAGCTTTCCTTTGTACTACCACACTTGAATTTGTCGACTGTATAGTATAGTATAGTAACGTCAGCTGGGCACCGTCGGTGAGAAAAAGAGCACTATGATGAAATTTACTTCACCAGAAATTTGGAGACTGCATGCTGTTCTGCTTAGCAATCAGGCCGTCAGTTCCGATGACAAATGTTTTTTTTTATATAATCATATCACCGCAAGCAAGGCGTTTTACTGCCACTGTTTTTCAGTGTTTTACATAGGAGGAAAGTTATGAGAAAGAGTGACAGGCAACAGGAGGTGTCAGGAAGTAGGTAAGAGAAGGATGAGAATACTGATGAGGGTGGAGTGGACGGAGAAGGAAGCATGAGAGAGAGGATGCAGGTTAGTGAGAAAAGAGATTACTATTGACTTTACATTTAAATTTTTATAGATTGTAGCTTATCGGGAAAGCAAGTAAATTGAAGGGAATTTAATTTAAGAGTGTTTGGGTGTCAGTCTGAGTACATTGCAAAGGATTCAAAAAGAGTTGGATCATATATCAAGTCATCATCATGGTGTTTGGGAGTGATTACTCGTGATGGCGTCGTTATGCTCCCATTCATCTTCACACATGACCTTAGGGTCAATACGGAGGCCTACATCAAGTGTCTTCAGGAAGCAGTCAGGAGGGTGTCTGCTGGAAGACCCTATGAATCAGTATCAACGCCACACATGAAAGAGAATTCACTCATGGCTGTCAGGCAATTTCTTCGACCGCATCAACCCTAACAACGTGGCTGGGAATGAAATCACCAATTGATCTGCTGCGTTTTAGACCACTCGATCCACTGACTAATGGAAATTAATGTTCAAATAGATAAATTAAATATATCGGTTGTTAATTATATTTCGTCAATCTCCGGGACATTTACTAACATTGTTTACATTTGCTTACAATACGAGGCATTTCAGAGTAGAGATGGTTATTTACGAAAAGTTGTGTGTATAAGGCTTCATTTAACTTCGATTATACTGCGGAATCATTCGTGGTCTAAGACACACCAGTGTAATTGGTGGATTCCCTTATGTTGTCACGGGTCACAGATTTGAATGCTGCTGAATGACACACATTTTGGTAACAAAATTTCTCGGAAATAATAAAACCTGTAGAAATAAATATATACCGTTCTCCCTCCTCTCCTGACGGCTCCCTTCTAGATAACATTTCTGACAACATAGATAAGGCTATTTCCTACCATCCATTCGCTCACATTCGGAGATCTTAACGCCCATCATGCTGAGTGG
Source organism: Ascarosepion bandense (assembly GCA_037127315.1). NCBI lineage: Eukaryota > Metazoa > Mollusca > Cephalopoda > Sepiida > Sepiidae > Ascarosepion > Ascarosepion bandense. Next base: position 7,931,580 of record JBBBDQ010000284.1, on the reverse strand, counting down.
CTTAAAGACTCTGTTACTGATTCAGCAAGCATCCACGACATGAACTTTGCTATTTCCCAATTCCTTACGCAAGTGGTGGACTTGCCCACATGCTTTCCAAGCACTCCCTCTGGACACGCCTCTCTACTAGATATATGCTTTACCTTTGCACCTGACTCCTGCCAAGTCACGCAGCTTTGCCCTCTCGGCAACTGCGACCATGCTGTTGTCTCTCTCAATATTTCTTTCTACTCTCACTCCCCCAGGAGCCTCCTACCTATAGAACCTCCTACTGCTACCAAAGAGCTGACTGGGATGCCTTTCACGATTTCCTATGCGACGTCCCCTGGGAAAAAGTGTTTGATCTCCCAGTTGATGACTGTGCCTCTAAGATTTCGTACTGGGTGAAAGCTGGCATTGACGCCTTCATACCTACCAGGAAGTTTTGTCTCAAACCTCATTCCTCCACTTGGTTCTCTCCTGCCCGTTCGGCCGCCATTGTACACAGGAAACACTACTTTAGACTATTCCGGAGACAGTCATCTGATCACAATAGGCGCTTATTCACGTCTGCTCATAATGAGTGCAAAAGAATCCTGAATGACGCCAAGTGGTTGTTTGCTGAGAGAATGAGACAGCGCATAGCTGACCGCAAGTTCGGCTTCAAGGACTATTGGCGGTTATGCAAACGGGTGCTGAACAATAGCAAACCCTCTATCCCTCCTTTAATCAATGAACTTGAGGTTGTCACGTCATCTGCGGACAAAGCTGAGTACTTTGCTCGCAGATCCTCATCCAACTCCACATTTGACTTATCTGGAGTACCCTCATCCGACTTCCCTATTAGAACTGATGCTAAAGTGTACGATGCATGTATTACCGCGACAGTAGTATCCCGAGTAATTTCAAAACTTGACCCCCATAATGCGAGCGGGACGATGGAATCCCGGTGATTGTACTTAAGGAATGTGCCCCTGAACTCTCCCCTGTCCTCTCTAAACTGTATAACTACTGCCTTTCTGCTTCCTGTTTTCCTGCATGCTGGAAGTTCTCTGCTGTCGTTCCTGTATTTAACAACTGTGGTGAACCCTCGAACCCATCCAACTACTGCCCTATCAGCCTTCTACCAATTTTTGGGAAAGTGTTCGAGGCCATAATTAATGCTGAAATAGTTCATCTTACTGCCCATAAACTCTTCTCTAACAGGCAGTATGGCTTCCGTTTTGCCAGGTCTACGGCCGATATGCTAACGACCGTTACGGAGTACATGTTCCAGGCCCTTGAGGAGTCCGGCGAGGCTTGTGCTGTTGCTCTGGACATCTCCAAGGCTTTTGACAGGGTTTGGCACTCTGGCCTTCTATGCAAGCTACGGGGTTACTCCGGCATCAGTAAGAAACCCGGCGTGGCGGACAAACATACTCTCGCTGCTGACCTTGAAAGGGATCTACATTCTGTGGGGAATTGGGGTTAGAAGTGGCTTGTCAATTTCAATGCGTCTAAGACCAAGCTGTTGTCTGTCAATTATCACAGGCAACCTCTCCTGCCTCCCATAAGCATGGACCAAACGAGTCTCCCTGAGAGCAATACACTGCGCCTCTTCGGCCTTACCCTCTCTTCTGATCTCAAATGGAACCACTACATTGAGTCCATAGCTAAATTCACTTCTAAGAAGGTTGGGTCACTGTGTAGGGACAGGATGTTTTTCCAGCCTACATCCATCCTGCATATATACAAATCAACTATTCGTCCGTGCATGGAATACTGCTGCCATATATGGTCAGGCGCCCCTGCTGTTCATCTCAGTGTTCTTGACAGGCTCCAAAGGAGAATCAGTAATGTGATAGGTACCGACTTGGCGGCTCGACTACAGCCACTTCCTCACCGACGAGATGTGGCATCCCTTTGTCTGTTTTATAAATACTTTCATGGCTTCAGCTCCAACGAACTTAAGTCACTGGTGCCTCTGCAACAGGTGTTTACTCGTGCAATCATATTGGCAACTAGGTCCCACACATTCAGAGTTAAATTAACCAAATGCAGGCGACAATTCTACTCCTGCAGCTTCTTCTCTCGCACTTCCCGCCTGTGGAACTCGCTTCCATATTCTAGCTTTCCTGACGGCTATAACCTACAGGAATTTAAATGCAATGTAAATACTCATCGCTTAACCAGTTCACTCTAGTTCTTTCTTCACCACCCTGTATATCCTTGCCTTTCTCTCCACCTTTTCAACTGTCATCACACCTGTTTTCCCACCCTTCTCTTGCTCCTTTCAAACTTGTCCGGCTGTGGTTGAAGTCAATATCGAGTTTATTTAATAAAATTACTCTTTAGTATTTCAAGAGATTTTTGTGTTATTTTGGAACATATATCTGTTAGAATGAGATGTCAATGTTATTTTTATTTTTGCGTAATTTAGATGATACTTTTCTTTCGCTCCGGAGATAGATAGATAGATAGATAGATAGATAGATAGATAGATAGATAGATAGATAGATAGATAGATAAAATTAATATACGTATAATGTTTGTAACTTACCTGATTTGTGTTAAAGTCAGCATACCGTCTCAGGCGATCACTCCACCCACTTGTCGGGGATCATTTGTGCATAATTAATACTGGATTTTAATTTTTATATTACTTTTTAAATACCAGCTTTTATGAAGGGCATTAATGATTTAAAAAATGTTAAGGAAAATTTTACACATAGCTCGTAAAAAATTTTTTTGTAAGTTAAGGTTTTATTGTTCTAGAAAGTTTCGTAAAGTCTCTATTGTAATGCAATCCTTTCAGCTTAGTTTTTTCGTTCTATTGATTTTGTAAACTTTGGTAATTATATGCAGCCGTCATATAAAAATGATTATCTGAAAAATCGGAATATATTCTACATCGATATATGAATAGATGCGATATGTTCTTTCCTACTGATTGAAACAAATCAACAGTCCGTGCATAGAATACTGCTGTCATACATGGTCAGGCGCCCCTGCTGTTTATCTCAGTGTTTTCGACAGGCTCCAAAAGAGAATCTGTAATGTGATAGGTTCTGATTTGGCAGCTCGACTCCAGCCACTTTCTCACCGGCGGGATATGGCTTCCCTCTGTCTATTCTACAAATATTTTCATGGCTTCTGCTCCGATGAACTTATGTCAAGAACCTAAGTCAAGATCAACCAAATTTAGAGTTAGATCAACCAAATGCAACCGACAATTCTACTCCATCAGCTTCTTTTCTCGCACTTCCGCCTGTGGAACTCCCTTCTGTATACTTGCTTTCCTGGCGGCTACAACCACCAGGAATTTAAATGCAATGTCAATTCCCATCTCTTATTCACTTGAATCTAATTCTTTCTGCATCACCCCGTATATCTTGTTCTTTTCCTTTCTCTCTACCTTCGCAACTGTCTTCACTCCTGTGTTCCAATCCTTCTCTTTGCCCTTTCTCTGACCCCTCCCCCATAACTGGTTCGTCTTTCTCTTCACTCTCTTCCTAACTAAGACTTTACTCTTATGTAGCCCCCTGTGCATCGCTTGCTTGGGTATATCTATCTCTATCTCTCTTCTTGTCTACCCCCACCCACAATCGCTGTCAGTTTTTTGTATGTTTTTTTTTTTCATGTATTATCGCAGATTCTCTTTTGCTATCACTCACTTCTAAAAAACAACTGAAACCGTATACTTTTTTGTAAGCCCACTTAATAAATATTTTTTGTGAATAAATATTTTCGTTTCTTGTTGACCGTTGTAAATACCTTTTTTAAAATTTTAAAATGAATTATGCTGAATAAATTTCTTTAAAGTTAGGCCATTTTCTTATGTTCTCATTTATTTATTACCAAATTAGATGATAAAATTCTAATATGTACATTCTGATGAGTGGAATATACGTTCCTGGCGTAAATAAGTCATTACTATGAGTCTTTATTGAGCGACCATCTGCCGTATGCGACCAGTTTTCATAGCAGTAAGTGAGGTTGCATACCATAGGTTCCACTGTGTATATATATATATATATATATATATATATATATATATATATATATACAAAGAAAAGAATGGATTTTTTATTCATTAATCCGACAGATTTTTATTTCATGAACGTTATTTTTACTGGAGATTTTTTATTTGATTTACCTTTATTTATTAAACTTTATATTTTCATCTACCGACTTGAATATTCATAAATTTTTATCAGAGGAAAATATGCTCTCTCCGAAACAAAATATAACGGATAATAATAATAATAATTATTATTATTAAAATAATAAAAAAATTTTGTCGTTAATGCTCCACAGCTGACATAAATATATTTTTATTTTTTTTATTTTACCCTTGACGAAATGTAAAGATGAAAAGAAATTTGAGGTAAATGATATGTGGCTTTGCAGAAGTAAGCTGAAAATACCTTGGACTGAACATTTAATTAACGAGGAAGTCTTAAAGAAAATAAAAACAAAATGTACCCTCGTACTTAAAATCAGTAAGAATTTATAGGACACTTCATGATGAAATAGGTTTTGCTGAATTTGACACTCATAGGATATATTGAAGACAAAAGAAAAGAAAGCAATTGGGTGTAGCCATTAGGGCGCTGGTGTTCTGGCATGTGTGTTTCGGTGTCAGTTGATTTGGGACAAGAATTTCAGGCGACAGTTTTTAAATGCTAGGCAAACATTTTAATTGATTCATTATCATTCAAAGGTAGAATTCTCAAAAAGTAAATTGTAAAAATTAAAATTTTATTCTTTTAATATTTATCTGTATTTCTTAAATGAATAATTGTAATTATTTACATTATTTGCACTGTTCGGACTGTTGATCTTATCTTTATTGTCATATTCATGACGTTTCAGCCGTTGTACACTCCGGCCTTCTTCAGAACATAACTTACAGAGTTCAGTTAAAGGGAAATAACTAAGACATCCAGAAGTGACCTGACTCAATGAATGAGAACAATCTACCCCAGTGATCAAAATAAAGAGTTTAGTTCAAATTTCAAATCCCCTGAAGAAGGTCGGAGCGTACAACTAAAACGTCGTGACTGTGGAAATAACGATGAGAACAGCAATTCGAACAACGTAAATATTGTAAGCAAAATCTGCAATATTTTACATTTATTAAATTCGGTTTGGAAATTATGAGCAAGTTTCATCAAGTACTTAATTGTATCTAAGTTTTCAAATCTTAGAAAAGTTTCATTGATCTGCACGTCTAGCTTTGTCTTTTAACATTTTTCCCAGCATCGAAATGACTGACGTCCGAGAGTCTGACACCCAATCAGTTGTCGCCTAAAAGATCCTTCCTAAACGCCAGCACTCAAATTGCTACACCAAAAGTTATGAAATCAGTAACACAGCGAATTACCAGCCTAAGTAGCTTGTTATAAATGGATGACTCAGCAGTAAATCGGAAGGATAGCAAAAAGACAAACATTATTAACAGCTTGAAAAAGTAGGAAGTTGTGGAGGAACATTTTAGCATAAAGAGTCACAGCACATAGAAGCATTAGAAGAAGAAGAATCTTACATTCATTTTCTGTAATTTTCCTTTAAAAAAAATCTATGTTGAACGAGAAATAGATGAGAATGATAGACTGCAAGAAAGAAAACAAATATTCAAGTGAAAAAGTCATATAAAGAGATACAGTAAGGAAAAAAGTCGAATAGATCATGAACGTATTCTAAATCAAATCCAATGTCTTGACGAAAATGCAAAGTAGATATCAAGCGAAATTTATAACTGAAGCCTAATTTAATCTCGGTTTAACGCTGAGATTATGTATATTGCGAAAATTTATGAAGTGTTTCTGAGAGTAACTTCGTTAATGTTTCATACGATCAGGCAGTTGGGAAAACATTGATGGTGACCGATATTCTGTAGCACTTATACCACTGACACGCAGATTCATTACTTCACAAATATACAAATTTATATATAATTATGTCTCCATAAATTCATAGGTAGTTATAGATAGGTATTTAAATCACAATAAATTTATAATTCCTAAAACACTTAATACATACTTTAATCATACATAATAATAATAATAATAATAATAATATATGTATAGTCATCCACAGACAGATCTGTTTCGCTGTATCACAGCTAATCAGTACGTTTAGACTCCGATTGCTTTGAACCCAGGATTGAAACCCGACCGAATTGGCGTCAGTCGGCGATTCTACCTCGAGGCTATGGGCGCTCGATAGAAGAAGATATATATATATATATATATATATATATATATATATATATATATATATATATATATATATATATATATATATATATATATATATATATATATATATATATATATATATATCAAAAGTTCTACAATATAATGGTATTGAACACTTTGTAAAATAACTGTGTACTGCAAGGCATTCCACTGCCACTATTGCGCATGGGGCTACAGAGGGGAAGGTAAAGAGAAGGAGTGGATAGACATAGGGAATGTTAGAAGGAAGGTGATAGATGGGTAAGGATAGATACCGAGGATGAGGGTTGGGAAGATGGGAAGAGTGTTTGATAGAATGGGAGCAAGTTAGTGTGTTAGGAGGTGTCTATAGACCTTACATTTAAACTCCTGGAGATTGTAGCCGTCGGGGAAGCAGTCATCTGGAAGGGAATTCCACAGTCGGGAAGTACGAGAAAAGAAACTGTTAGTTGCGGTTGCATTTTATCGGTTTCACTGTAAAAGGTTGGGATCTAGTTGCTAATCTAGTATCTCGTGCAAATTCTTATCTAGGGGGCACCAGTGATCTAAGTTCATCGGAGCAGAAGCCGTGAAACTATTTATACAAGAGACACAGGGAAGCCACGTCGCGCCTGTGGGAGAGAGACTGCAGACGGTCTGCCAAGTTGGTATCTATCACATTGCAGACTCTCCTCTGTACCTTATCGAGAAGCCCGAGGAGAATAGCAGGGGTACCCGACCAGATATGGCAGCAGTATTCAATGCACGAGCGGATGGTAGATTTATATATGTGCAGGATAGATTTAGACGGAAAAAACTTCCGGGCCCTACACAAAGAACCGACTTTCATAGCAGCGGATTTAGCAATGGATTCGATATAGTCATTCCATTTGAGGTCCGCTGAAGTGTGAGATCAAGGAGGCGTAGTGTTTTACTCTCTGGGAGGCAAGCCTGGTCCATGCTAATGGGAGGTAGGTGCGATTGTCTATGATGGTTAATTGAGAGTAGCTTCGTTTTAGAAGCATTAAAATTTACTAGCCATTTCTTACCCCAGTCCACTATGGATTGGAGGTTTTTTTCAATCTCGGCTGCGAGGTTAGCTTTGACGCCTACACCAGATTTTCGGTCGAGGCGAGAGTAAGTAATCAATTATATATATATATATATATATATATATATATATATATATAATTGATTACTTAATTACTTAGTTTCTGGTCATAATAAAATTAAAGCAGTACACAGTTATTTTAAAAAGTGTTCAATATAACATTTGATTTGTAATAACGGATTTTGCCGTTTTTTTTAAACGCTCACGTAACGGGGATATTTTGAATAATCAATTTTTGAAATTATAAGAATTTTTAACGTTTTCATTCATTAAAAAACAGTAAAATTAGTTACTGCAAATCGCCTGAAGACACCACATGGTAGAAACTGTACGTCACGTCATAAATCGTTTAGAAATTAATATATGTATAAATAAGCACCTAATGAGCCAGAGGGGCCTACCTAGGTTTCACCTAAACGCTTACGTAACGGGTATATTTTAAACGCGCAATTTTTGAAATTAGAAGAAACTATATCGTTTTCATCCTTCTTCTAATTGTGAAAATTGCGTTCCAAAAAATTGCAGTTACGTGAGCGTTCTTAAAAAAAACATTAACATAAGTTATTGCATATTGCCTGAAAACACCATAGAAACTCTACGTCACGTAATAACGCGTTTACAAATGAAACAAAAGAACAATACCAGTGATAGTAGGTGCGCTTGGAATGATAAAAAATGGAACACAACAACACACTGAAAGAATCCTTGAGAATCCCACTATCTATACAAATAATTATCTTGATAAGTACGGCCCACACATTTTTGTCCATGTAAGCTAGTTATAACAACACACCACTGTGTTAAGTCTTTACGCAGACTTGGTAGGTATTGTGACCAAAAAAAATAAAAGAGAAAATAGAATTGTTTAAAAGTTGTTTCAATAAAATGGAAACGTTGTCAATTTAAAATATTTTCAATTATTCACCCGTACTTCTTAAAATAATGACCAGCATTCATATTTTTGATTGTTATTGCAATAATTTATTAAAGATGTTAAGCTCAAATATTTAACGTTGTGTTAAAGAAATTTCTATGGATATCTTAATGTCGTAGAACTCGCACTGAACGTATTCAATCATTGAGTGAAGAATGAAGATTTATCGAAAAATTTAAATACGAAAACCATCAATTTTTCACGATAGCTCTAGTAGTAGTAGTAGTAGTAGTAGTAGCAGAAGCAGCAGTAGTAGTATTAGTAGTAGCGATAATAACAATAATAATACTTTTGAATGAATATTTAAATGCACCGTCAAATGCTAGCTTTTATCTTCTTGAATCCCACTCATCTTTTATCCTTTCTTCAGTCCCAACTCTACCCACTCTTTTCTTTTATTGTGACACTCTGCGAACAAGTGACGGATCCGCCTTGCTTGGGGTGAATTATTTTTTTATAACCATATCGCCCCCAAGCACGGCATTTTACTGCCACTGTTTTGCAGGGGGTTAAATAGGAGGAAGTTTATGAGAAAAAGTAACAGGTAATAGGGGGTGTCAAGAAATGAGTGAGAAAACTGATGAGAATGTAGTGGACGGCGAAAGGAGCATGAGTGAGAGGATGCAGGTTAGTGAGATAGAAGATGACTATTGACTTTACATTTGAATTCTTTAAGATTGTAGCTGTCGGGGAAGCAAGTAAATGAAAGTGAATTCCACAGGCGGGAAGTGCGAGAAAAGAAGCTGCTGGAGTAGAATTTGCGTTTATTATTGGTTTCACAGTAAAAGGGTGGGATCTAGTTGCTAATCTTGTGGCTCGAGTAAATTCATATATAGGGGGCACAAGTTCATCGGAGCCGAAGCCGTGAAAGTATTTATAGAAGAGACACATGAAAACCACATCACGCCGGTGATAAAGTGACTGTATCTGTGCTGCCAAGTCGGGATCGATCACATTACAGATTCTACGTTGGATTTTGTCAAGGACACCTAGGTGGATAGCAGGAGCACCCGACCTGATATAGCAGCAGTATTCATTGGACGGGTGGATGGTATATTTATATATGTGCAGGATTGTTTCAGACGGGAAATGATTAAAAAAGAAAATTTGACCTTAAAATAAAACGTTCTGTGTATTAAATTTCTAACGGAAAATTTAATTTTTAGAGTAAAATTACAGAAAAAAAAATTAAAAAAAATATTTAAGAAATTAAGGAAATTCATTAAATTACTAAAACCTAAAATTTAACAACTGAACTGGAGTTCATTGCAACTGTATTTGTTATCAATAGTTTTGCATACTGTTATTTTTGCAGATTAAAGTTTACGTTAAAAATAATAATGCCGATTGAAAGTTTTTAAATTTATCAATTATTTTTGTTGTTGTTGTTGTTGTTGTTGTTGTTGTTGTTGTTGTTGCTGGGATTTGTGGTGTAGTGGATATCGGCTCGGAACGAGAAATCAGGGAGCCGAGTTCGAATTCCAGTTGAATTCATTGCATTCACTTACGCGCAAATACCGTTGGGAAAGGTATTAATCCATTTCTTCCTTCCAGTTATGGGTTAAATAACAGGACAGATTGGGTTCTATAGCCTTGTCTGGCAACCAGTCTACCGCAGAAAGCAATGGCAACCTACTGCGGGATAATCTTTTGCCAGTCAGTCATGTTTCTTTCGAGACATGATCGCCCAAGCGTGTTTCATGTATGGCACTTAACTGACTGAATATAATCAAGTTTGTGCTAAATAATACGCAATGATAACCAATGTCACAGGCATTGCGGAATTAAAGTGAACTGTTTACTGGCGCCGCCACCTGTACCTGGTATAGAAGATTTACCTCTGCTTTCCATTGTCTGTGTGTTGTGTTTGTGTTGGGGGGATGCATAATATTTTGTCGGCTTATCCTCATTAACGCCAACGCCAACCTATATGACAAGATAGAATTTCTAATGCTGATTTTCTAGTCTTGTGCTCACCGTTTAGAGATTGAATGCCACAGGGCCCCCCCCCCATTTAGCCGCAATCTCAATTACATTTGAGCCAGATTAAAATGACGTGAATAAAGGTCGAGGTCAGAGGTTTATTAGTCTCTGAAAATAATTGTGTCAAAACTTTTTTTGCCCTAGCATAAAATTACAAGAGACTTGAAACTGTATTAAGAAAGGGAGAACAATCTGCATAGACAAAGAAGGAATTATTTTGAAAGAAAAACTAGAAGGAAAAAATTAAAGAAAGAAAGAAAGAAAGAAAATGTAGTAAAAAGAGAAAATATCAAATGAATGTTGAACAATTTAAAAAAGTGAAACTGAAAGAAGAAAAAGTGATAAAAAAGGGGAGAAACGAAAGAAAAAAGTAAGAAAAAATAAAAAATAAATAAAAAGTAGCAATGATACGCAATAAAGAAAAACAAAGAAAGAAAACAATAAAAAAGCAAAAAAAATAAAGAAGGCAAAAAAGAAAAGAAAAAAGGTAGCCAAGAAATAAATATAAATTAACGAAAGAATTTAAAACGAGAAAATACACAATCAACAAAAAAACAGAGAAAGAACATAAACTGTTAAGAAATAAAGAAAGAACCGACAACGACCGAAAAAAGAAGCAATTAAAAGAGGAAAAAACGAAAAAAAAAAAAATAACAGTAAATTATAAAGAAAAGAGAAATTCGCAAAAATATGTTTGAAAACAAAAACTACACAAAACCCGCTTTAATTACAGGAATAATAAAAAAGTAAAACATAAAATCTGAAGAAAAATTGACAAAGAATAAACGGAAAATGAAAAGAAAAAAGAAAAATAAATAATATAAACTAACGGAAAATCTTTGAAAAAATACAAAAAGTAAAAGTAGCTTAGAAAGAAAAAAAGAAAACGACCAACAAATAAAAAAGACGAGGAAAAGAAAAGCATATCATAACAAAAGATGTAAGAACTAGAAAAAAAAAAGAACCCACAAAGAAAGGATATAGGATTTTGTTTTTATGAGGTTATGATTAAGGCTGAATAAATTGTTCACTGGAATAGACGTCGGGTAAGAGTTTTAATGTCGGTGTAGGCAATGTCGAAGAAGACACGGTGTAAGACAGGGTGTTGGCAAAGATGGCGGGTTGGTATGGGAGCTGTAATGTGGTCCTGGATTGATGGCCTGTGATGCTTAGAATTTCATCCTAAATGCAACACGGATCCGGACGCTTTTCTGGCAAAATACCAACAAATATCAAATAATGACTGTTAAGTGAAAGTGATTTATTACAACAATGTTGGAAGATTAAGATTCGTTTTTTTTTTCTTTATTCCTAGTGTCTACACAAATGGACTGAGATGAGCGAGCGTGGAGACCTATTGGTTAAGGTTATCGGCGAGCATGTTCAGAAGAAACACTTCAATTCGGTTGTTTTTCTATGAGTACTGTTGTATTGCGCATAGATAGATAGATAGATAGATAGATAAAGAATAAACTAAAATAGATAGATAGATAGATAGATAGATAGATAGATAGATAGATAGATAAAGAACAAACTAAAATAGATAGATAGATAGATAGATAGATAGATAGATAGTTGAAGAACAAACTAAGATAGATAGATAGATAGATAGATAGTTGAAGAACAAACTAAGATAGATAGATAGATAGATAGATAGATAGATAGATAGATAGATAGATAGATAGATAGATATGATAGATATCCTTCCTTTAAAAAGGTCCTATTCAGTAGACCATTTCTCTCGGCAAGATTGACCTACCATCTCACAGAACAACATGCCAAACGGAAGCATGTAGCGTAAATCCTTGGTGCCTATTTTAATTTCTAATTTTTGGTAAAAAATAAGAAAATATTTTCCCACTAAAACTGTGAAAACGATTCCATATTTTTGTAGCCCTTTACATAAAAAGCAAGCTGCATCTACTGCAAGGAAAGTGTCAGAAAATTTTTCTCGGCATAATCTTGCACATTTACAAATATACCATTCGTCTATTCATTGAATACTATTGCCATATCTGGTTTCCTACTGTATATCTCGAGATTCTTTTTTAAAAAAAAAAACCAAAGAAGGATTTGCAATGTAATCGATACTGACCTGGAATCTCATCTTCAGTCAGGTTCTGACCGACGTTACGTGGCTGCCCTCTGTCTGTTCTACAAATATTTTCATGGTAACTGCTCTGACGATCCTTTTTTCTGCTATCCTGAATACCTCAATTTAAGGATAGTACTAGATTAGCCAGTCAAGATGTTGTGGTGCAGTGGATATCGGCTTGGAACGAGAATTCGGGGAGCCGAGTTCGAATTCCAGTTGAATTCTTAGCATTCACTTACACACAAATACCCTTGGGAAAAGTATTAATCCGTGTCTTTCCTCCAGTTATGTGTCAAATAATAGGACAGGTTGGGTTCTATAGCCTTGGCTAGCAACCAGTCTAGTGCAGAAAGTATTGGCAACCTACTGCGGGATAATCTTCTGCCTGGTCAGTCATGTCTCTTTCGAGTCATGATCACCCAAAGCGTGTATCACGTATGGCACTTAACTGATTGACTGACTATATTAGCATCAGGTGCAATCATTTTACTGTCGAAAAAACTAAATTCGATCGCCATTTCTATTCAAAGAATTTCTTTTCTCGCACTTCACACCTATGGAACTCTCTTCCGATTACTTGCTTTCCTGATAATTACAATCTTCAAAAATTTAAATGCAACATCAATCACCATGTTCTGTCTCCTAAAATTCTGTTCATCTTTTGTCCCTTCCTCAATTATCGCAATTTTCAGTCTTCTCTTTCGCTTTTGCTCCCTGTATCCCTTTCTGCATTAGTGGCATTTCCACCGTGTTTCGATTGAAATAATTAAAATAACCACAAAACAACACATTAATAATAATTTCTTCTAATTTTCTAGGTACGTGTAATGAGACTATATGCTCTTCTTTTACAAATGACGTTGAAACCAAATCAACATTTGAAATCGTAAAACAAAATTATTTTCAGACTTTGAATCACAATCATAATAAATGCTATCTATCATTTATTATAATAGTGATTTTCAGAAGAAACCATTTTACTGAAGGTAATGCGTGGAAAGGATCACTTTCATGATGAAAATGTTCTTTTATATTATATTTGAAAAGAGGCCTTTTAATCAGTACAACGGCGAATTCCTTTAAATTATGAAAAAAGATGCCATCTATTAACTGATATTATCTGATCTATAAGAATATGAAGCATATATGGATAAATAAGGAGAGAGATGGAGAAGAAAATCATTTAAAACGCCTTCAAATTTGTTGTTTGGTCATTTTCTATGATTTAAGAAAATAATGAGTTTACCTAGCTCTCTCTCTCTAGATAGATAGATAGATAGATAGATAGATAGATAGATAGATAGATAGATAGATAGATAGATAGATTTTTTTTTAATCAAATCATCCCGAGCAAGGCAGTAGCGCCACTGATGTGCAGGAGGCTACATAAGAGTAAAAGGATTAGAGGAGAATGAGGAGAAGGACGAACCAGTTAGGAAGGAGCAAGAGAAGGATGGGAATAAAGGTGTGATGGCAGTTGCGAAGGTGAGAGAAAGGAAAGGATCTACAGGACAGTGGGGAAAGAAGTAGGGTCAAGTAGTTGAGAGATGAGTATTGAACTTGCATTTAAATTCCTGGAGGTTGTAGTCGACAGGAAAGCAAGAATAAGGAAGCGAGTTCCACAAGCGAGAAGTGCGGGAAAAGAAGCTGCAGGAGTAGAATTGTCGTCTGCATTTGGTTGATCTAACTGTGAATGGGTTAGACACAGTTGCCAGTCTGGTTGCACGAGTAAACACCTATTGCGGAGGCACCAATGACTCAAACTCGTTGGAACAGAAGCCATAGAAGTATTTATAGAACAGACAATGAGAAGCCACATCTCGTAGGTAGAAATGTATTTAGAGAAAAAGCCTTCTTTTATACAATTTTCTTCCTCAGTTATATACACCAGCGTGAAAATCTTTCAGGCTACCTGGGTAATTTTTATCTTTTTTGTTAAGTTTACACCAAAACCAAAAGTAATTAGCAGTAAACTTTTCTCAGAACATTTTATGTTCTTTGAGGTTCAGAAAAGAAGTTACATTTTCATTATGGTGGATGATACTTAAAAACGTGTTGCTGCAAATACGACATTGAAAATTTAAAGTTTCAGCTCTTTTCTTAAGCTGAAAAATATAAAATTATTGAATTAGTATTGCTGCCTTTGGCTTGAATACTTGCCTCGACTCCACATAGCATTGAAAGGAAGAAGGTCCAAATTTTGTCATTCGAAATTCTTTTTTCATTTTTCTTGTCAAGAAACACAAAGATCTCGAGATTAGAGCTTTGTCTTGGCTAGTCATCCAAAAGATGAACATCTGAATATTTTCTCCATCTTTGCTGTCTGGTAGAAGAATAGACGATAAAAAATTAAAACAGTTTTAGCTGTTTTGAATTTTCATCAACTTTTTACCAATTTTTTTTAATCACCGCTTTTGATGCAAACCCGCACCATTAAAGGTTCACCAAATTTTCTTAAGTTAGTTCCCAAACTCAGAGTGATTTTTTTTATTGTGTGGTCATTGAGCGCCTGAAAACAAGTTATTCCACTTTGCTTAATGCTGTATAGTGAATAATGAAAACCTTAAGCATAGTGATGCTGAAAAAAAGACATTAAAAATTATTGGACAACGAGTAAATATTTAATATTTCAGGGCATTTCTTAAGTTTAAATGAAATTTTGAGGAGATGCAATAAGTTATTATTACGGGAACTACAAAACCTCAAACTATGCAGTTAGTAATTCGTACTGCTGTCTCTGTGTCAATTCTATGTGGCATTGGGTAGATCAAGGTCAAAATATTTTCATTAAAATTTTATCTCAATCTTCTTGGCAGTAATCGCAAATATCATTGATATTGGGTGCTTTAGTTAAAACAATTGTTTCTTTGGTTTCCATTATAATGGTTCAGTTATATTTTTATCACTACTAACGCAAGGGTCAAGCCACGTACCTCCCACTACCAAAGAGAAAATTACTACTAAAATTCATCTGGCTTAGCCTTATAAAAACCAATACCTCCCAACCCCTTCCTTTACTAGAGCTAACCACTGGGCTTAGAATATTTCCTCATTCTCTGTCTATAAGGGGTTGAAAAATGCATGTCTTAAAATGAGATGTTGAAAATGACTATTTCCCCGCTAAGTTTTATCTGAATTAATTCACTCACACACACACACACACACACACACACACACACACACACACACACACACACACACACACATATATATATATATATATATATATATCCGAGTGGGTACAGAACGAAGAAAGAATTTTTTCCGTCCAAAACATTAATTTAAAACAGTGCTCGATATATGATGTATAGAGCTGTGAATATTTATTATAAATTATGTTTCTTCGGGAGGGTTTAACAATGAACCAAATATAGGCAGCAGACGAACTCAGTTTTGCTTTTCCCTCCCGAAGAAACTTTGGACACCTAACGTTGAAACAAACATATGACTGTCGAGGACATATATTAAAAAATGATGTACATGTTCTAAAACATAATTTATAATATATATATATATATATATATATATATATATATATATATATATATATATATATGAATAAATATAATTTTAAGGTGTGCTATATTTATGAGATAAAGTGCTCAATATCAGAGATAGAGCGTATGTAAATATAAAAGAGTGAGCATTGAAATCAACACTCAGGAGCGACGGACTGTTTTATGCTAAACGCACTCATCAGGCCACATGTATATATATATATATATAAAGAGCGTCTTCAATATAAAAATCAGCATTATTTTTTAGTGTTTTATTTGCAAGTATGGTATCACTTTCGAGACTTGAATTGGTAAATAATAGTTTTCTTTTATTTCACTACCTATGAATATTAGAAAATATGAGAACTATTCAAGAGATAACTTTTGACGTGATAACGTTCACTTACTTCTACGTGGCTATGAATTCGAGCAAGTATCAGTAGTAGAAGCTAAGCAAGTTTGACTGCTTTACCAATGCGATGAAAATAGACATATCGAAAAACAATTCACATGGAAAAAAAAAACAGAAATGATTCATAACAAATTCGAAGAATTAACAAATATATATATTACCGGAAAATGTTAATACTTAGTTTATTTATCTATTTTATAAAGTCAACTAAATACCTTCATGACTTCTGCTCCAACGAACTTAAGTCACTGGTGCCCCGGCAACAGGTGTTTATCGTGCAACCAGACTGGCAACTGGGTCTCACCCATTCACAGTTGGATCAACCAAATGCAGACGACAATTCTACTCCTGCAGCTTCCCTTTCTCGCACTTCCCGCATGTGGAACTCGGTCCATATTCTTGCTTTCCTAACGGCTACAACCTCCAGGAATTTAAATTCAATGTCAATACTCATCACTTGACCACTTGACTCTAGTTCTTCCTACACCACCCTGTATATCATTTCCTTTCTCTCCACCTTTGAAACTGTCATCACACCTGTATTCCCATCCTTCTCTTGCTCCTTTCTAACTGGTTCATTTTTCTCCTCGCTTTCTAATATATCTAATCTTTTTACTCTTATGTAGCTCCCTAATTCTTTTACCCTTATGTAGCTCCCTAATACTTTTACTCTTACTTAGCCCCCTGCACATCAGTGGCGTTACCGCCTTGTTCGGGATGATACGATTAAAAAAAAAAACGTTTTTTCTTTTTTCGCTCAGCTTAGGACCCTATGATGTTGAAACGTCGGTTCCCCCATGATCACAACGTCAGCCTGGTCAGTACCTAGATGTGCCATTTGAAAATACGAGATGCTCTAACCATGGATGTGCTTATGTTTCAACGGATTATAGTTTTGAATAGGTAATCGGAAAGCTGCTCTTCAATTCCCGTTGAATTTATTATATTCACTTACACACAAATACCCTTGGAAGGTTAGACTCCTATTCCTCTAGCTATGGGTTAATTACTATGATATATCACTAAACTATATACATTAAAATTTTACTGAAAGAGGATGTGCGTCAGGAGTTCTTCTTCATTGAGTGTATATGGAACATGTTGAGACGCCTCCTAACCCATTCAGTTTTTCTTCTTTGTGCCTTGTTCTTTGGGAATATAGGCGATTATGGTTTTACACGTCTCCCTATCCCTGGTGGCTCTTAACACGCTTCCTTCTGTAACACCATGCATCCCCTGTTCTGTCATCCACCTGCTCAGGCCCTTCAAATATATTATCTGCTCCTTTCCTCTGTCTCTTTTTTTCCTCTATCTGGCCTGTTAGTATCAGGTTCCCCAAGCTCTCCTTCCTCATTGCATGTTCCAAGAAATTTAGTTGTATTTTCCTGATGCTTAATAATAAGTTCTTTTTCGTTTCCAAACCGGTTAATTTATCTGTATCTCACTTTTCACTGTATCAAGAGAAGCTGAAAGCTTAGAAATAATGTATTGTAGGATTATATTCACTATCAATATGATCATAGACATGTAAGGTTAGAGGTCTGTCTACAAATCCAAGGAGGATATACAGTGGATTAATATGGAATCTGAGATATAAATCGTACTTATAGAATGGAATTAATCGATGTATATGCTTATTCACTTTAATACAGTTAAATTACATTTAATCGGAGTAAACTGAAGGATTATGAGGAAAACAAAGTTGCAAGAAACAAAAAGAGAGAGGAAACTGTTAGTATAGTACTTGTAGTTACATCTAACCATTTCAACAGTAAAATGATGAGACCTTGCCGCCAATCGTGTACCGCGTTTATATTCATAAAGTCTACGTACAATCTGGTCGATTTAGAGGGAGTATAAGGTGTAGCCAAAAAAAAAAAAAAATGTTACTGAGATAGTTTCATATCATTGAAAGTGGAATTTTATATCCTGCAAGAAAATAAAACTCCCCACTCATCCACCTTGGCGATTATTTTACGGACGTTTTTCTCGCACCACTTTCTTTGCAGGAAAATAAACAGACACTATTAGATGTAACCTAGTTCTTAGCCGCTTTGTAATGCGTCTTACGAGTTTTTCAAACATTATACTTACAATTTCTTATGTTAAACTTTTGTTTCCTTATTGTACGATATAATCTGTAACTGCTTCATATTCTTATACAGTAGATAGTATCAGTTAATAGATAGTATTCAAGTGGCATAAACTTATTTGAACGCGGACTTAATTTGAACTGATCTGGATAAGTTAAGTGAAAAACCAACCAACAGTGAACCACCCAAAATGAATGGTGGGTTTTTTAATGCCTGTTTGTAGTGTAGTGGATATCGACTTGGAACGACAAATCGGGTTACCAAGTTCAAATTCCAGTTGAATCTTTTGCATTCAGTTACGCACAAATACCCTTGAGAAAGGTATTAATCCGTCTATTCCCTCCAGTTATGGGTTAAATAATAGGAGAGATTGGGTTGTAATTCATTGGTCGGCAAACAGCCATTCTACTCAGTCAGTCATGTCTCTTTCGAGATATGATCGCCCAAAACGTGTATCACGTATGGCCCTTAACTGACTGTTTTAACTTATCTTCGTGAATGCTGCTAATGAAGATGTTTCATGTTGGATTATTCATGCTAGTGACGTATGTGTTTTGTGCTGTTCGAGTTCGAAAAGAAATGCTGTTCTGCAATACACGTTGTAGAATGTAGGAGGATGCTATAAATGTATTTAATATAAACTAGCAGTATAGCCCGGCGTTACTCGGGTGTAATGAAAGCTTTAAAACTAATCCATGATCCTGGAGCTCAGACTCTTTGGCTGTTGGCACAAAAGACTAAAAAGCATTAGTTGTTTCCAGTTAAAGCGAAACCGTAGACTGAAAGAAAAATGAATGGATGTAAGTCAAATTTTGATTTCCTGGTATCGATATCAAATATGTTTTTTTCATCGTAAACTGAATTTTGAAGGCTAAATAAGTCCTCTGAGTAAATGGTATCATGGCTGAGACTAAGGACTACAGTTATACCTACTTAAAGCCAAATCCGAAGCAAAAACTAAAATAAAAGGGCTGAAAAAAATACAGACATACAGGCAGATAAACAGACACGCAAACAAACATCTTGCCTTTTAGATATATATATATATATATATATATATATATATATATATATATATTATCGATCTTCTGCACTATTGTAAGAACTGCAACCTTGAAACTACTGAATATCTTTTGTTATGTCTTTGTCGTTTTTAACCCGATTTTTTGGATTATCGATTTTCGGTATTTCTCGGGAGTACCTCGGCACAAAACCTAGCTAAGAACACTCGCAGACGCTTATAGTACAACTGTGTAAAGTTTCAAGAAAATCGGTTCAGCCGTTTCGGAGTCTATAGGTAACGGACACACACACACACACACACACACACACACACACACACATACACACAGACAAAGTTCCATTTATAAATATGTTTAGATATGTTTGCACAATCTTTCCTCGGGTAGGAAATTAGGTTCAAGCTGGTTTCATTGGGTTTTTGCATATGCAGCTTTAATGAGCAAGATTACCAAAGCTGTGCTTCCAGCACATGCTGATCAGTTGAGTTCTCAGGTATCGAACACAGTTGATTTAGCAAAGGCAGGTGATGGAGTGATGACTTTCGGCGTGAAAGAAGAGTTTGACTCTGGGGAATGGAGCTGAGATGCTAGATATTGAAGGAACTACTGAGAGCCGTAAATCTGACGTGTTTCAAGTTAATTACCATCCGACCATGCATGGAATAGAGTTGTCATATCTGGTCAGGCGCCCCTGCTGTTCATCTCAGTGTTCTCGACAGACTCCAAAGAAGAATCTATTAGATGATAGGTCCCGAATTGGTCATCGACTTCAGCCGCTTTCTCACCAGCAGGATATGGCTTCCTTCTGTCTCTTCTATCAATATTTTCATGGCTTTTGCTCTGACGAACTTGAGTCACTGGTGCCCCCTCCACAAGAATTCACTCGGCCAACCAGACTGGCAAATAGGTCTCACCCTTTTACAGTTAAATCAACCAAATGCAAGCGACAATTCTATTCTATCATCTTCTTTCCTGGCGCTTCCTGCCTGTGGAACTCACTTACTTGCTTTCATGGCGGCTATAACCTCCAGAAATTTAAATGCAAAGTCAATTCCCATCTCTTATCCACTTAACTCCAACCCTTTCTACATCAACCCGTATATCTTGTTCTTTTTCTTTCTCTCTACCTTTGCAACTGTCTTCACTCCTATGTTCACATTCTTTTTTTTTTTTTTGCCCTTTCTCTCTCACCTCCTGTAGCTGATCCGTCTTTGTCTTCTTTCTCCTCCTGTCTATTACTTCAACTCTCTTATGTAACCCCCTGCACATCAGTGGTGTTAACGACTTGCTTGGGGTGAAATGATTTAAAAAAATTGTATTTTGTCAAGAATATCTATGTAGGAGATGTAATAGCAAATATTCAATTCATGGAGGAATTGTATTGGGCTGTCCGGAAAGTTCTTGCCGATTTAAGTAATTTATATTCCACGCGCAAATACCCTTGGGAAAGGTATTAATCCGTCTCTTTCTTCCAGTTATGGGTTAAATAGCAGGACAGATTGGGTTCTAGAGCCTTGGTCGGCAACCAGTCTACCGCAGAAAGCAATGGCAACCTAACGCAAGATAACCTTCTGCCCAGTCAGTCATGTCTCTTTCGAGACATGATCGCCCAAGCGTGTATCACGTATGGCACTTAACTGACTGATATCCCAACACGTTATAACACGCCGAATTTATCGATAGATATAACATTCTTACAATTAGAACACATTTCAAAGTATCTTTTGAAAAAGTAAGTTTAAAATTACTTGATTCGTGTCAGTTTTGCATTCCTATGAACACGGAAGATTTTAAAGTGCATTTTATACACTTCATGCTTTTTATTACCGTAAAGGGCAAAAACAACCCCCCTCCAAAAAAAAAGGTCATGTATACTCTGATGTGCATTGTGGTGCAGTGGATATCGGCTCGGAACGAGAAATCGGGGAGCCGAGTTCGAATTTTAGTTGAATTCATTGCATTCACTTACGCGCAAATACCCTTGGGAAACGTATTAATCACTCTCTTCCTTCTAGTTATGGGTCAGATAACAGGACATATTGGGTTTTATAGTCTTGGTTGGCAACCAGTCTACCGCTGAAAGTAATGGCAGCCTACTGCGAGATAATCTTCTGCTCAGTCAGCCATGTTGCTTTCGAGACATGATCGCCCATACACGTTTCACGTGTGGCACTTAACTGATACTCTGTACGGTTAAGGTGCTTTAGTTGACAGAACTCTTTGGAAGTGGTTCACTAAGTTTACAGTTGGGGATTTTTGCCTTTTTGATGAAGAAAGCTCAAGCAGAGCCCCACAGGGCGGAACTTGGCAGAAACACTAAATTTATCAAAATCCACTATCCACGAACACTTAAAGATGCTTGGGTACTCAAATCGCTAAGATATTTGAGCGAACAGAATAATGGACTAGTTGCCAACCAAGGCTATAGAACCCAATCTTTCCTGCTATTAAACCCATAGTTGGAGGAAAGAGACGGATTAATATCTTTCCCAAGGGTATTTGTGCGTAAGTGAATGTAATGAATATCAACTGGAATTCAAACTTGGCTCTCCAATTTCTCGTTCTGATTTCTTAGTAGCATACCAAAAAGAGACAGAAGGCATATATACTGATAGTTACAAGGATAAGACGTTTCGTCTGAGTTCTTAAAATGCGAGACTGCAGAAGAGGATTTTTAACTAGCAAAAACAAGAAGTATCAAGTCATTTAGTTATAGAGATAAAAGAAGTCATTTCAGAAGCATATTTCTTAAAAGCTATAGCAGAGATAACATCAACTTTACGTTCTTTGTGGAGATCCATTTTAGAGATGGTAGCAGAAAACATAGACGGGGATATATCTATATCACACAATAGAAACTCAGTTCTAAGTGAAAAGTCAAGTAAAGATAATCTAGATGAATGAAAAGTAGTGAAGTTCTTCTTTCTGTCAGTAAAAAAAGACTTTACCTATTTGAGGACACGTTTAAAAGAACTACAAGCAAAGACAAAATGGTATTTGTTGGGATCGAGATTATCTTGTTGGTACAATTGGAAAAGTGATTCATTTGGCTGTAACAGCTGAACAGCCAGGTGTGAGCCAAAGAGAAGATTTTACCTGTATTTCCAAGAATTTACAAAAGCAGCTTTAACCCAATAAGAATTCTCTATTGCACAATTCTTAATAGAAAGATTAAGAATATTAATGCAAAGGGAGTTTGGAAGAAAAGCACGAAATAAATCCTAATCGGTATGCTGGTAACAGAAAGGAGTCTTGTAAATAGGAGATTTCTTTCAAATAGACGATGCAAAAGTAATATCAACAGATATCAGATAACAGTCTTAAGCTGAATTGCCAAATGAAAAGAGTTGTTATTATGGACCGGATCTAGAAGAGGCACGAAACAAATCAAGTAATGAAGCATGTTGATCAGAATGATTGGGGAAACAAATAGGGAAATCAACTATTCGACTGAGAGACTGACCAACAGCAAAATGAAAGTGTGACTACGGATAATATCAGTAACGTTAGAATGATTAAGACACTTGGTGTGATGAGTATAAAAATCATCACAAACAAAATTGTTTGCAAATGAACTTAGAGAGAGAGTGAGAGCAGTTATCTATATTGTCAGATATTTTGTATAACATGGGAATACTGAGAGCGATAAAGGAGAAATAGATAGCTAACCCTGCCATGACGAAAGCACATGATAGAATCATATGGGAATTAAAGTGTCAAATCATTTGCCATTGAAAGATTTTCCCGGATCCTGATATGCCATCTCGACTTCATTATCATTCTCACAGCCGTGACGTGGTTTCTCTCTGTCTTTTCTACAAATATTTTAATGACAACTGTTTTGACAAGGTGTTTTGTCACTTGTTATTGGAAGATTTTCTCGGATCCTGACTTGCCATCTTGACTTCTCTCCTTTTCGACACGTCGCTTCCCTCTGTCCTTTCTACAAATAATTTAATTGCAACTGTTCTGACGAGCTTTTTATTCCTGGTGTTCGATCACCTGAATATAAGCATGCTACTAGTTTGGTCCCTAGGTTCCATCCTTTTGCCTTTAAAATAGTTAAATGTAACAACTATTTCTAGTTTAACAATTTATTTTTCGCACTTGCCACACGTGGAACTCGCTTCCTTTTCACTTGTTAAAATCATAACGTTTTTGTTCACTTCTGTCGTTTATAGAAGTTCTTAAAAAATTGTGTAGAGTGTAGTTGTCTAACTACACCACCGAGATTCCATCAGTGACCATGGTTAAGCAGCAGGTTTTGGCTAAGAAAATTCGACAACCACCGTATTCATCAGACTTTGCTTCTTGCGACTTTTTCCTTTTCTAAAATCAAATCTCACTTGAAAGAAACGAGATTTTATGGCGTCGAGGGAATCCAAAAGAATTTGATTAGGTAACTGGTCGCTATACTCAAAAAACAGTACAAATAATGCCCTCTTAGCTACACCCTCCAAAAATTTAAATGCGACGTCAATTGCTATCTTCTATCCTTTTGAATCCCGTTCATTTTTTACCCTTTCCTCAATGCCCCTTGCGTCCAGTCTTTTCTCTCACTGTAATCCCCCGTAAACTAGTGGCGGCCCCGCCTTTTAAGTTGGACCGCCACTAGTTCACGGTTTCTAAAATATGATTTTTTAATTAAACTAAACTCTTTTCTAAAAATGATTTTTAGAAAATGCTAACACCAAAGCGATGCCTAGATGTCCTAGAATATTTTCAACAATGAGAAAATTGCTTGATACAAATAATTCTTTTATGGCGAAAAATTAATTTAACTTTCAAGAGAAAAAATTCTACAGAAATTTGTTCTATTTATGGCAATTACTGGAGAAAGAAATGTTGAGAATAATTAGCGTTTTTTTTTGTTTTGTTTTGTTTTTGTGTTCATTACTGGTTTACTAGTATTTATTTTCATGGTATTTGTCAGGAGAAGACTATGTTTCAAGAAAGAAAAAATTATCAATACCATTTTTCTGGCTAAATGGTGCCTGAGACTAAAGCCTCACGTGACCTCAGCTTACTTTCGCTTCCACATCGAGATCTGATCAAAACCTATCGTAATTGGTATAAATATTAAATTACAGTACATAGTCGTTTGAACTTTAATCTCTTTCGAAATAATCCCCTTTTAACGTTGCACACTTTACCCAACGTTCTTCCATTTATGGAAGCAGTAATGGAACTTCTTTTTTTGGAAATAGCGAGCAGCTACCTAGTCTCAATCTTATGGATTACTTCGATGTCATAAAATGTCGTTTCTTTCAAGTAGGATTTGATTTTTGAAGAGGGAAAAGTTGCTAGAGGCCAGATTTGGTGAATATGATGGTTGTCGTACATGCGGAATGTCATTAGCCAAAACCTGCTGCTCAACCATAGTTACTGATGGAATCTCGGTTGTGTAGTTAGACGACCACACTCTACACACTTTCCTTCTAAGCACCGCTATAAACAACCAAAGTGAGCGAGAACGCTATGATTTAGTGTGCATGTGCGATAGAGTTCAAGTTCTGTTTGTGCTAAGCAGCTTCACACTGTGTACTTCAATTCCTTTGCCATTGAAACAGTCGCAATATATTTTTTGGCATGATAATTTTGATTTTACTGATAATAAATTCTATTTTCATTTAATTTTAATGCTTTTTAATTTTTATTCTTAATATCTTGGCACATGAAAGCGTCACAAATATGGAAATTTTGCATATCACATAATATTATCAATTTTCCTATAACTACTTCCTGGCTTCAACTGGCAAAACGAGATCAACATTTTTTAACACTATTTTCGCCCTTGCCTTCTAACGCACAGAAAAGCACTTCGTTATCAGCCCACAATTCATTTAAGTTTTCAGACGTACAATTAAATTTTGTTTTCATGCGTTCAATTTTGCAAGGATAAAACAAGTAGGAAAAAAAAGTGATACAAATACCGAGAGAATGTCTGTGTGTCAGTCCGCACACACACTCGCATAAGTATATGCGTGATATGGTGACATTAGTA
Source organism: Ascarosepion bandense (assembly GCA_037127315.1). NCBI lineage: Eukaryota > Metazoa > Mollusca > Cephalopoda > Sepiida > Sepiidae > Ascarosepion > Ascarosepion bandense. The sequence continues at coordinate 7,906,250 of JBBBDQ010000284.1, read as the reverse complement.
TCTGCTTTTGAGCTGTTGTCGATATGTATGTTCTTACTGTAAAATATGCGTACCTATATTGAATTAGGTGCGTGTGCGTAGGATTTTAGTTTGATATGTACAGTAAATAGACAAATATGAAATGATAGATAGATAGATAGATAGATAGATAGATATTAAATCACATCAAATGCACGAGTATGAAAAGATTTAGAGATAAAATGATATGAACAGTTTGAATTAGATATCAACAAGATAGATAGATAGATAGATAGATAGATAGATAGATAGATAGATAGATAGATAGATAGATAGATATGAAATTGTTATGGTCAAACACACCTATTTCTCAGATAATGGACTCTCTCGCCTATATTGATAACAGTTAACAGGAAGTTAACTAGAGAAGTTCTTGGGAGTTCTTAGAAGTTCTAAAGAGTTCTTTAGAGTTCTATTGGTGTTCAGTAGAACTATTAGTTATTTCCAGTTTGGACATCGTTGGACTAAGGCATTTGATATTAGTCGGCAGTTAGCCGAATACTAAAGAGTCCGCTTTCAGTAGAAGATTACCAAGTTCCTAATATTTTGGGTGCGTTAAGTTAATTAGCAACCGACACAGCACGATTATAATTCTCAGTGCGAAAACTACTCCACAATAGAAATGAAATTAAATGCACGAATATGGAAAGTTTTATAGATAAAAAGATATGAACAGTTTGAATTAGATATCAACAAGATAGATAGATAGATAGATAGATAGATAGATAGATAGATAGATAGATAGATAGGGCGAGCGAGATAGATAGATAGATAGATAGATAGATAGATAGATAGATAGATAGGGCCAGGCTGAGATAGATAGATAGATAGATAGATAGATAGATAGATAGATAGATAGATAGATAGATAAGGCCAGGCTGGGATAGATAGATAGATAGATAGATAGATAGATAGATAGATAGATAGATAGATAGATAGATAGATAGATAGATAGATAGATAGATAGATAGATAGATAGATAGATAGATAGATAGATAGATAGATAGATAGATAGAATGAGCTGAGATAGATAGATAGATAGATAGATAGATAGATAGATAGATAGATAGATAGATAGATAGATAGATAGATAGATAGATAGATAGATAGATAGATAGATAGATAGAAGATAGATAGATAGATAGATAGATAGATAGGGCCAGGCTGAGATAGATAGATAGATAGATAGATAGATAGATAGATAGATAGATAGATAGATAGAGACCGAGCTGAGATAGATAGATAGATAGATAGATAGATAGATAGATAGATAGATAGATAGATAGATAGATAGATTGAGTGAGATAGATAGATAGATAGATAGATAGATAGATAGATAGATAGATAGATAGATAGATAGATAGGGCCAGAGCTGAGATAGATAGATAGATAGATAGATAGATAGATAGATAGATAGATAGATAGGGCCAGGCTGAGATAGATAGATAGATAGATAGATAGATAGATAGATAGATAGATAGATAGATAGATAGATAGATAGATAGATAGATAGATAGATAGATAGATAGATAGATAGATAGATAGATAGATAGATAGATAGATAGATAGATAGATAGATAGATAGATAGATAGATAGATAGATAGATAGATAGGGCCAGGCTGAGATAGATAGATAGATAGATAGATAGATAGATAGATAGATAGAGCCAGGCTGGGATAGATAGATAGATAGATAGATAGATAGATAGATAGATAGAGACAGGCTGAGATAGATAGATAGATAGATAGATAGATAGATAGATAGATAGATAGATAGATAGATAGGGCCAGGCTGAGATAGATAGATAGATAGATAGATAGATAGATAGATAGATAGATAGATAGATAGAGCCAGGCTGAGATAGATAGATAGATAGATAGATAGATAGATAGATAGATAGATAGATGGAGATAGGGCCAGGCTGAGATAGATAGATAGATAGATAGATAGATAGATAGATAGATAGATAGATAGATAGATAGATAGGGCCAGGCACAGAGATAGATAGATAGATAGATAGATAGATAGATAGATAGATAGATAGATAGATACATTTGATCAGCAAATATACAAATCTGAAATGACATAGATAAATAGTTCTGAAGAATTTCAATGCGTGGTAAGCTGATGTTAGTATTTACTTTTAAGTTGTTGTCGATATGAATGTTCTTACTGTAAAATATGCGTACCTACGCTGAATGAGGTGTGTGTGGGTACGATTTTAGATAGATATCGAAAGTTAATGTTGGACGATCTCATTAAGGATGAAGGAGAGGCTTGTGGCAGCAGAAATCTGGTATTGCAGAAGGATGCTCAGTATACCATGGACAGAGCACGTGTGCAACAATGAGGTGTTGGAAAGGATGCAAACGAGAAGAAAACTCATACTTAATATTAGGCGTAGACAAATGAGGTTCCTGGGACACGTAAGAAGGAAGGAGGGCCTGGAAAATTAAATACTCACAGGTCAGATTAAGGGAAGGAGAGACAGAGGAAAGCAGCGCGAGACGTACTTGTTAGGTCTGAGCAAATGAATGGCGAAGCGGGGCTTAGAAGAAATACCAAGAGAAAAATATTAAGAGCAACAAGAGACAGGGGCAAGTGGAAGTCCATGATCGCCTACGTCATGAAGATACACGGCACATGAAAAAGAAAAAGAAGAAGAAGTAGAATGTACAGTAAATAGACAAATATGAAATGATAGATAGATAGATAGATAGATAGATAGATAGATAGATAGATAGATAGATAGATAGATAGATGTGTCGTCGCACAAGCATACTTGTACAAGGAATTTTTTGTTTAAAATATCCGTGCATAAGCACGTTGGTACGCTTTCTCCAAGATATTAAATCATGAGAGTATTTATAATATATGCAGAGATACACATGTATGTGCAAACAATCCAAGAGACAACGTATATACATCAATGTCCTTGTTTTACGTCTGTCCATATCGCGTTATTACGCGATGATCCTTGACTTGTGACTTGTGCGCATGCGTCCTGGCCGTTTCTGCCGGAATTAGTTTGTTATAGGATTTTTATCTATTGCGAATTGTCTTTCATAAAAATCTCCGCTTCCCTCAAAATCATTTGAAGAAATACACATATGTATATATTTTATTTGCATACATATATTTATATGCTATACATATAAATATAGTTTTCTAATATCACAAGGGGTTTAATATCAAATAACACTTCTGTTTCGTAAACATTCATATTTTTTTAATGCATAACAATCATAAAATTGGGATAAGTTTTAATTATATATTAAAAATAACTGTAAATTATATGTATATCTACCACATAATCGAAGCATGTTTAAACTCTGGAAATAACCTCTCTATCTATCTATCTATCTATCTGTTTGCCTGTCTGTATAACTGTCTGTCTATCTCTCTCTCTTTATCTCACTCTCACTCTCTCTCTCTCTCTCTCTCTCTCTCTCTCTCTCTCTCTCTCTCAATACATTTATCTCGCTTGCTTCCTGACTATATATTTATTCGCCTGTCTTAGTACGTTAATATCTATCTATCTATCTATCTATCTATCTATCTATCTATCTATCTATCTATCTATCTATCTATCTATCTGAATATGTTAACCTCTCTGTCTTGATATATTTATCTCGCTTGCTACCTGGATAACTATTGTCTCTTCAATTCTATCTATCTATCTATCTATCTATCTATCTATCTATCTATCTATCTATCTATCTCTACTAGTCGCTTCAATTTTATCTATCTATCTATCTATCTATCTATCTATCTGTCTGTCTATCTCTCTCTATTTATCTCACTCTCACTCTCTCTCTCTCTCTCTCTCTCTCTCTCTGTGTCTCTCTCTTTCTCGCCGTCTATATATATATATATATATATATATATATATATAAAATGAAATTTTGTTATTTTTTCAGTTTGAGTTTTGTTTAACGTCAAATCAACCTCTGTGGGTTATTTAATGTCAAAAATGGGGTTTTAAAGTATTTCTAATGTTCAGTTATAGTGAGAAGTTGGTTTAGTCAGATTTTAACGAAAATGTTTTATTTTTATTCTTTTTTTATTTTAGAAAACTGAAAATGTCTTCTAGTTTTGTATTCAAAAATGTCTTGCTGAGAATATGTTTTCAAAAATATGTTATGGTAATAATTTTTTCTTCAAAAAAGTATATTTTTCTATAAGAGTTTATATATATATATATAAAAGTGTATTTTTATAATTTCATGGTGTTTTGACCTCAGTTTGGGAGGTTCACTATTTGTCCATAACTGGGACTCTAACAGATGCTACCACTCCGGGTCACGGTGGACCTGAGAACAACAGCAATTAAGAGGTGGTTCCATGTTCCTTACAATCTCTCAACCAGAGGCCTTGCTGCCGGATGCAGTTTACCCTCATGCCCAGGACCTAAATTTTGTTATTACAATTGTTTATAAAAGCATTATGTGACTTTACAAAAATTTATTGGTTTCAGAACAATACTTTTCTTCTTCAGGTGGTATGTTAAACAAATGGTGAAAATAAATTATTTTCACCATTTTTCTAAGCTCTGCCCTGTATCGATCACTCTTTATAAAAGTAAATGCTTGAACAAAGGGTTTTAATCTACGTGTTCTTTCACTTTCTTGTAATATATATATATATTTACATATATATCAGCAGGTTATTATCAGAATTAAATTAGGTCAGTACACAGTTGTATTAAAAAGTGTTCAAGCCATGAATGTTGTAGAACATTTGAATATTTTCATTTGGAAATTAGTTATTTCTGAATCCTAGGTTTCACACTTTCGGTATTTTAAGGCGATTTACAATAACTGCATGAACAGGGATTTTTTAGAACACGCGACTGGAATTTTCAAACAACCAAAAATTTCTAAAACTAGGTGGAGTTATTCAAGAATCCTACAACACTTTCATTCAACATTGTATGGTATTGATATGTATTTATAGGTATGATTACATCTGGACATAATTTCTGATCTTTCATTTAGTCATTTTTTCGTTCTGTGAACAACTTTTCCTCCTGGCACAATCTGCATACACTGCCACCGTTGTATGGTTTGGCTATTTTCACTATACTCCAAGTTATATCAGGGTCATTTCCATTTTTTAGTTTTAATCTCCGCACGTGGTTAGCGAGTTTGGTACAATTTTTACATCGTAACTGGCGTGGACTGTTCGGTGATTCCTTCGCTCGTATCGGCCGGGAAACGTGTATAAATAGCCAACTGTGATCACGTGGCCAGCTGCGAAATATGAAACGGGGTAGTAGTGAAAGTTCAATTTGTTGTTTATTGTGAATCGCTCTTTTTTTATTGGCTATTAAATATTTCACACTAGCTCGCAAAATTTGCCATGGTCTTTTTCTTTGTTGGTCAAATATAGAATTTCGTAAATTCGAAAATAGTGAAAGAAAGAGAGTTATTTTTATTTTGTACTCACTGCAGGTCAAATTAATAAATATGCTATCCATTTTAATTGTTACTACTGTTGAAATCAGTTGAGGACAACTGATGTGGTTTCTGTTATTTGGTACAGTTCTTTGCGATTAGGTAGCGCTAGTCCACAAGGTTCGGAAAGAAATTTACTCCACAGGCTCATTCATTTTTAAGCATTGTATGTAGCTGACAGTTATGATATTTCTGAACGGGTTGGGTGCCCTGCATGATATTTATATGCAAGTCTCAAACTGACAAGGTTATTTAGGAAAATGACTCGAGGTTTTAAGTTAATGTTTAAATTTTGTAGCATCTTGCGATGTTGAAAAACTACACCTATCTCTTCGTATTTCATATTTAATTTCTATATTTCTAATACTAAATATGTTACAATTTAAGCACAATACTAAACTGGCGTTAAGATCTTATCAATTTACAGTTATATTGTTGGCCAGATATTACTGTAAATTCTATGCTAACAGTTTCTTTTCTTGCACTTTCTGCTCTATGTAAAAAATTTAAAGGCAATGTCAGTCGCTATCTATTGTCCATGTTGATTATTCTTTCCTCTTCTTGAAGTCTATTGTTTTGTCTGTTCCTAATTATTCTGCTGTAACGAGATTAATTTGAGGACTATAGATGCTACACCAGGATTTGTTATCGGAGGCCACAATTTGAACAACATAAGATATGCAGATGATACAGTGCTGATTGCAGACACGGAAAGAAAACTCCAGGACCTCCTAGAGAAGGTAACTGAAGAGAGTGACAAAAAAGGACTACAAATAAACAGCAAGAAAACTCAATGCGTTGTCATCAGCAAAAAAAAAAAAAAAAAAACAACCCAAAATGCCAAATACAGGTAGAGGATACTAGAATCAAGCAAGTAAAAAAAAATTAAATACCTAGGAAGTTTTCTAACAGGAGATGGAAAGTGGGACACAGAGATCCGAAGGCGAATTGGCATGGAGAAGGACGCCTTCCAGAAGCTGAGTAAAGTACTAAGGCACAGGGAAATTTCCCTAAAAACAAAGAGAATGCTAGATTGCCATGTGATGCCAGTTCTTCAATATGGCAGTGAATGCTAAACAATAGTATCGAAGATGAAAGAAAAACTTGAAGCATCGGAAATGTGGTTCTACAGAAGGATGCTGCGGATATCCTGGACCGAACATGTGAGAAATAATGAGGTTTTGGAAAGAATGGCATTGAAAAGACAATTAATATTGTGTATCAGGAAGAGACAACTGAAGTTCCTGGGACATGCGATGAGGAAGAGGGGCTTGGAGAATCTGATACTGACATGACAGATAGAAGGAAAAAGAGACAAAGGAAGGCAGCGGATAACCTATTTGAAGGGCCTGATCAGGTGGATGACGGAACGGGGGTTGCGTGGACTAACAGGAGAAAACATATTAAAAGCTACCAGGGATAGGGAGACGTGGAAAGACATGATCGCCTACGTCCTGAAATGATAGTGTACATAGAAGAAGAAGAAGAAGAAGAAGAAGAAGAAGAAGAAGAAGAAGAAGAAGAATTCTGCACCCAGTAACCTCAGTGTCGTTGTAGCTTTACTGCCTTGCGTGGGGTGAAACGGATTCAAGAAAACTGATCGAGACACGATGTATTTGAAATGTTTGGAATTTATTATTTCCACATCAAGAATTTTTATGTTCAAATTCAATGGCTTTGAATAATTCCAGGTAATTCCAGATAATTATTTCGGTTTTAGAATCTTGGCACTTAGCTGATAGAGAAAAAATTGAAATTACCCAAACATGTCCTTTTCGTTCTTATTTTCTTTAACACAACTTTGTTGCTCATGTTATATCTAGTCATGATATTCTCAGTAAACTTTTGTAATACTTCATCCCTGTTGCCACATATTTTCTCCTCATCTGTGAGGAAACTGCCTCTTATTTACTGCCGTAGAGAAGGATTCATATTACATAGCTGTTCAGCATTCTTTTCTATGTTTTAAACGAAATTGTCCAATCTCTTAATACTTAATGTTTTGAAAGATGATTTCTTTCACAAAATAATATAATGAGCAGAAAGAAGTCCTTCACTCCTACGTTCTGTGATTAATATCAGTCAAAAGAGATTTGTTAATAAAAGAGAGAGCAAAAATGAACCAGTATTTGTTGTTGTTACTACAACGACCCTCATCAGGTGTCGGAATTAAATATAGGTGTCTTCGAAAAGGCCACTTTATTTAATCAACTATGAAGTTTGTTATTTTTTCGTTGTGTAACATTACCTGGAATGGAAGTCACATGAAAAAGATGACCTAGAGACCGGAACTAGATCAATCTACCCATTAGATTAAATAATGGTTTCAATTCAAAATTCCATATAGTTTACCCGGATCGACAGATATCTAAAGAATGCCGCCTATGATATTCTCTTTAAACTTCTGCTGAGGTTTATCTCCATTAGCTGAAATTTCCTCTTCAGCTGTGATGAAACTGTCTCGTATTTAGCGCCGTAGAAAATAGCTGATATTACATAGCAGTTCATCAGTCTTTTCTAAATTTTTAAGAAATTTTACTGTCACTCAGGGATGTGCGTTGTGGTACGGTGGATATCGGCTCGGAACGAGAAACCGGGGAGCCGAGTTCGAATTCCAGTTGAATCCATTGCATTCACTTACGCGCAAATACCCTTGGGAAAGGTACTAATCCGTCTCTTCCTTCCAGTTATGGGTTAAATAGCAGGACAGATTGGGTTCTATAGCCTTGGTCGGCAACCAGTCTACCGCAGAAAGCAATGGCAACCTACTGCGAGATAATCTTCTGCCCAGTCAGTCATGTCTCTTTCGAGACATGATCGCCCAAGCGTGTATCACGTATGGCACTTAACTGACTGACTGTCACTCAAAAAATGTCTTAATATTTTCAAAGACGACTTTTACTATTTCAAATCTCTTTCTGCCACATTTTCTGTTTTCTGCAAAGTTACATAAGCTTGTTTATGGACGTTCAACGTGGTGTAATAGCGCGATTGTCTCGCAAGATCAGCTACGGCTGAATGTGGAGTTCAGTCCACACTGAGTGCCCCATGCAATAGACTTTCCACATCAAAGCTATGCTGAGAAAATCACCGTACCAACTTCGCTTCAGTTTTAACTGACAATGTCTTTCTTTTTGTGTGTGTGTATGTGTGATGTGATCTTTTTGTTTAAATTTCGCATTTTCTTGATTTCAGATGAAAAGTCTAAAACCTTAATAAATCAAATTTAATTTTCCAAAATCATAGTTTATAATCGTAGTTGTGAAATATGGAGAATAACTAGAAATCGATGAAAATTTATATAAATATGTTTAATTCGCAAAAGAGTTATTGCATTTCTTTAGTATTTTGGTGTGTAAAAACGATATTCGCTGTTTATGGAAAAGTGATGGAAAAATGTATTTTTTTCTTTTAAAACTTAAATTGTAAGCAAACAACTTTAAATCAAGATAATCCCTCGTATTATTTACTTTACAAATGGTTTCGTGATCAATATTCCTATTTATTCAAGTCAGAATCATGTTTTGATAAATAGGGTTTCATTTTCGTAGACATCTTAATTCATGACTATCAAAAATCTACCCATCTGATGCATTTTTTCTAATTGATTTGGCAATTGTTCCTAATGCTCTTATTTTCTTAATTTGAGATGAAAACTTGTAAAAATTCCAAAATATTTCAGTGAAATTTTAACTTTCCAAAATTATAATTAACAATGATAATTTAGATATTTTTTAGGGGAAAGGAGAGAGCAATTAAAAATAACGCCAGATGAATTTGGTGTATAAAATTTCATGGAATGATTCTAGATCAGCCACTAAAATGTTGGGTCACTGTGTCATTCGAGGCAATTTTTGTCTCCAGAATCTATCTAATCTAAACTTATTTATAAATGGAACTTTGTGTGTGTGTGTGTGTGTGTGTGTGTTATCTATAGACTCCGAAACGGCTGAACCGATTTTCTTGAAAATTTACACAGTTGTGCTATAAGCGTCTGCGAGTGTTTTTAGCTAGGTTTTGTGTCGAGGTACAAATATCGAAAATCGATAATCCGAAAAATCGGGTTATAGAAGGAGTGGTCCAATTTTAATCAAATTTGATACACTCATAGACAAAGACATAAGAAACGATATTCAGAAGTTTCAAGGTTGCAGTTCTTACAATAGTGCAGAAAATTTGATATCGGTACCAGGAAATCAAAATTTGATTTACATCCATTCATTTTTCTTTCAGTCTACGGCTTTGCTTTAAATGGAAACAACTATTGCTTTTTAGTCTTTCGTGCCAACGTCCAAAGATTCTGAGCTCCAGGGCCACGGATTAGTTGTAAAGCTTTCATTACACCCGAGCAACGCCGGGCTATACTGCTAGTCATACATATCTATAATTCTATCATTCGTCCAAGCTTAGAATGTTGCTATGGTCTGGTGCCACTGCTAATTACCTCGCGCTCTTTGCTAAACTCCAAAGAAGAATCAGCAATATTATTGGTCCTGATCTGGTGGCTCGGCTTTAGTCACTTACCCACTGCCTTAAGGTTGCCTCTCTTTGCCCTTTCTATAAATACCTTCATGGTAATTGTTCGGGTGAGCGCTTCGCTATGGTAGCATGACTTTTTGAATTTAGCGCTGTGCTAGACTGAGGTTACTGTTGAGCTGGCTGGATGCAACCGTAAAGTTTATGCTAACATTTTATTTACTCGCATGTATTACTTGTAAGACACTTGACCAACTCAGACCATTCCAGACAGGTTTAATCTGCAAAAATTTAATTGCAAAATGAATTTACTGTCCTCCTAATTACTCTTTCCTCTTTCTACTCATTATTAATTTTTCTATTGTTAATTCTCCCATACCATGTCACCCTTTCTATGTTAGTCGTTTTATAGCAATGCATGGAGTGATACTGTCTTTGGCGGACCTGAAACTGACTACCACCACGTTTAATTTCGTTGTTTTTCTTATTTTTTTTATAACTTTTTCAGCGCAGTTTTATCGATTGTTACTTAAGCTTTCCGATTATCAAAAAAAATTTGGAAAAAGTACAATATTGAAACCACTTAGGGTGGGGTCAGTTTCTCATACAACGTTGTAGTAAATCGACCCTCCATTTTCAATCCACTCGCGTTGGGGTCACTTTGTTTATGTAAACATCGTTATTTTATTTTATTTTTTTACTTTTTCAGCCCAGTTCTATCGAATGTCTCTTATACTTTCCGATTTTCAAAAAAATTTTGAAAAATTAGAATATTTAAACAAATTTGTGGGGGGGGTCAGTTTTTCATACAACGTTAAAGTAAATCGATCCTCCATTTCCATCCACTATAAGGTTGTATGAGAAACTGGTCCACCACTAAAATTGTTTAAATATTGAATTTTTTTTTTTTGTTATTAGTAAAGTTTAAGTTGTAAAAGATAATATTGCAATGAAAAAAGTTTAAAAAAATGATAATGAACAACTTTACATGTGGCAGTAATGTCGTAACGGCGACTGGTTTCAAAATGGAGGCTCGATTTACTATAACGTTGTATGAGAAATTGATCCACCCCAAAAAATGTTTAAATATTGAAATTTTTAATTTTTTTTTTTGTCAATCGTAAAGCTAAGGGGGTAATCGATAGGACTGCACTGAAAAAGTAAAAAAAAAAGAATGAAAAACAATGACATTAAACGTGGTGGTAATCTGCTTCAGGTCTGCCCTGTTTTTTTTTTTAAGTAAAGTCTATCAAAAACATCATCTTTCTCTCTACTTCGATATATATATAGTCATACGCAGATAGATCTGTTTCGGAGGTCATCAGTAAGGTTAGTCATCCGATTGCTTTTAGCCAGGATTAAAAACCGAAAGAACTGTCATCAGTCGGCAATTCTACCTCTGAGCTATCGGTAGAAGAAGACCGACTTTAGCGTGTTATATACAATGTAAACACACGTCAGTAGCTGAGAATGTTCAAATTCATTGCTGAATGAACGATGCGTAGATGCGTAATTAACTACTTTTCAAAGTATTCCATTCCTCTATATATATTTTCTGCCACTCCTATTATATATATATATATATATATATATATATATAAAATAACTTTAATCCAAACGAAAAAGTAGGAAAGTAAATCCCAAAAGCCTGATCCTAATTAAAAATTAACATTTTAATATTAAATAATGATACAGGTGGAGAGCTCAATGTAATTAAAATTACAGAGCTAATATAAAATAAAATAAATTTTCAATTGTTCAAAATTGTTGAATGATCATTTCAACATGAAATCCCTAAGATTTTACATCTCCTCAGCAACTAACATATTTTTTTAACAAAAATCTCTTATTTGCTGAGGGGATGTTAAATCTCTCTTATGGATTTCAAGCTTAAATGACCATTCAACGATTTTGAACAATTGAACATTTAGTTTATTATATATATATATAATGGTGTCAAGTCTGTGAATGTTGGGGATAATCCAAAAAGATTTACTTAATATAAAATATTAAGTGTTAGTTCTGTATAGAGAGAGCAATAGATCTATATATATATAATTGGAGTAGATAGATCTATATATCGCCCGGTTCACAATCCACCCACGTCTATTGAACAGATTAAGAGGCTCATCCCTTGTTCCCTGTTTAGGATGTGGTTTCCGGCTTTTCTTTTTCAATCTTCTCACTTTGTCTTTTTTTCAATTAGAATAGATAGATCTATCTATCGCCCGGTTCACACTCCACCCACGTCTATTGAACAGGTTAAGAGGCTCATCCCTTGTTCCCTGTTTAGGATGTGGTTTCTGGCTTTCTGTTTTCCAATCTTTTCACTATTATGTAGCCCCCTGCACATCAGTGGTGTTACCGCCTTGCTCGGGGTGATACGATTATATATATATATATATATATATATATATATATATATATATATATATATATATATATATATATATATATATATATATATCGCCTATATTTCTGAGATGAGGTAGCATTTACACTATTCATATTATTATGAGTATTGTCCTCATCTTGGTTGCTAATTGAACGACAAATCACTGGAACTAACCAACGTCTATATTTACTGGGCCATGTGTTCTTAAAGACCCAAAGAACTGTGAGTTCAATACCAGTCTACAACAGTAGAGAACAAGAAACATAAAGAGTTGGGTTAGAGGGAGATAACTCATGACTACCAAAACAGTCTTTGCACAAGGAATGAGAACGATATACCCCAGTGATCATAATAAAGGGTTCGATTCGAAATTCCTAGCATCTGAAGAAGGCCGGAGCGTAAAACTTCTGAAACGTCGTACAAATGGCAACCAAATGAAAACGATAACCCGAATAATGTAAATAGTATATATATATATATATATATATATATATATATATATATATATATACATGAGTCACGGATGAAGTGACTTGTGACAGCAGATATGTGGTTCTACTGAAGGATTTTGATAATATCATGTAAGAAACGAGTAAATTTTGTGGAAAATTAAAGCAGCAAGGACACTTATAGATTAAATCAGGAAAAAAAAATTAAAGAGGAAAAAGGACTCTATGTAAAGTGCCTGTGTAAATGTTTGGTAGAACAGAAAGTAGAAAAGATAGGAAAAAGGCAAACTATATGGAAAGCTAAAACGAACAGGACAATGGGCAGAGCAGATCCATGATCTCCGACATCCTAAAGAAAGACATCATAAAGAATAAAAAGAACACATGAGAGAGAGAAAAAATAGATGGACAAATTTTAATTGCTTCTACTATATATATATATATATATATATATAGTCCGCAGAAGTCCTGTTTCGCTGTATCACAGATAATCAGCACGGTTAGACATCCGACTGTTCTAGTCAGGATTGAAACTTGACCGAGTTGACATCAGTCGGTGATTTTAACTTCTAAGCTATGGGCGCTAGATGGAGGAAGACGAATTTTAGCGTGTTATATACACAATGTAAACGCACGCCAGTAGCCGAGAGTGTTCGAATTCATTACTAAATGAACGATGCGTAAATTACGGATGCGTATATATATATATATATATATATATATATATATATATATATATATATATGAAATAAGCGAAAAACAAAGTAGGATATGTGTCTTAAACTAGTATATTTCACTTTTATTAAAGCTTCTTCCGAAATCTTGTCAAAGGCAAGTGATAAGAAATTTTTTTCATGAAAATATATTCAGTTTAGGGTTTTATTCTTATTGGTCCAATATGTACACGTATAATAAAGAAATTAACGATTATTTTAAATATAAGTGTGTGTATGTATGTATAGGTTCGCCCGTCTGTTTTTATATATATAGAGATACGGGAAAGGATGGCACATTTTCTTTTTAATACGTGCCTGAAAATGTCTTGTTCTTTATTTATTCTATCATTTTATCGGATTTCAATCCACACACACACACACACACACACACACACACACACACACACACACACATATATATATATATATATATATATATCAAACCCAAAATATATCAAATGTGTGGACGAGGACAGCAGCGAATACCCGGATGTCGAATGAGGGAGAAAAGCAAATCAAAATCTACTCAAGGAAATAAGCATGATTTTGTAATTGGAAAAATTTATGGCATTTTTACGTTCGATTTCTCAGTTTGGTAATTCACTTGCCAAAACAAATGATGACCCTCGCCTGATTTTTATGGTCAGAGTGGAACCCACGACAGCATAACAAACAACCTCCAACTAACAGCACTCTAAGATGAAATGCAATCAAACACACACAAACATGTACGTTTATCTCTATATGCTTGTATGTTCGAATTCGTGCGAACACTCATCTGTAGGGATATCGGCAAGGTTTTCTTATATTCATTTCTTTATTTATATATCGATGTGTAAGTTTTCTATACATGTAATAATTAGTATCTAATCATGAAATATGTATCTAAACTTATTTATAAAAGGAACTTTGTCTGTGTGTGTGTATGCGTGTGTGTGTGTCTCTGTGTGTGTACGTTAACTATAGACTCCGAAACGGTTGAATCGTTTTATTAAAAATTTACACAGTTGTTCCATAAGTGTCTGCGAGCGTTTTTAGCTAGGTTTTATGTTGAGGTACCCCCGATAAATATCGAAAATCGATAATGGAAAAAATCGGGTTATAGAAGGAGTGGTCCGATTGTAATCAAATTTGATACACTTATAGACAAAGACATAAGAAACGATATTCAGAAGTTTTAAGGTTACAGTTCTTACAATAGTGCAGAAAATCGGTAATATATATATATATATATATATATATATATATATAAAAGGCAAGATCTTTGTGTGTGTGTCTGTTTATCTTCCTGTATTTTTTCAGCTTTTTATTTTAGTTTTTGCTTCGGGTTTGGCTCTAAGTAGGTATAATTGTAGTTCTTAGTCTCAGCCATGATACCATTTACTCAGAGGACTTATTTAGCCTTCAAAATTCAGTTTACGACGAAAAAATTTATTTGATATCGATACCAGGAAATCAAAATTTGAATTACATCCATTCGTTTTTCTTTCAGTCTATGGTTTCGCTTTCATTGGAAACAACTATTGCTTTTAAGTCTTTCGTGCCAACGTCCAAAGAGTCTGAGCTCCAGGACCATTGATTAATTTTAAAGCTTTCGTTACACTCGAGCAACGCCGGGCTATACTGCTAGTAGTAAAAAAACACAACAAAGCTGATGTGACTAAGAAACAACTTGCACAAAACCTAATACTTTAGACAATAATGAAATCTGGAACAAGGAAAAAAGACGAAAACGCATATATATATGTATATATATATATATATATATATATATATATATATATATATATATATATATATATATATATATATATATATATATATATAAGTGAATAAGGAACTTTAAAACAGTGCCCAATATAAAATAGAGCTATGAATATTTAGCATATATTATGGTTTGGATGTGCGTTGCGGTGCAATGAATATCGACTCGGAACGACAATTCGGGAAGCCGAGTTCGAATTCCAGTTGAATTCCTTACATTCACTTACGCGCAAATACCCTTGAGAAAGGTATTAATCCATCTCTTCCCTCCAGTTATTGGTTAAATCATAGGACAGATTGGGTTCTATAGCCTTGGCTGGCAACCAGTCTACCGCAGAAAGCTAGGGCAATCTACTGCCGGGTAATCTTCTGCTCAATCAGTCATGACTCTTTCGAGGTATGATTGCCTAAAGCGTGTATTCACATATGGCACTTAACTGACAAATTATCATCTACTACAAAGTGTACATTTTGTTTTGACATTGAAAGAACAATGTCTCATCAGGTAGTGTGAAAAACTGAGACTTAGTAGAGTAAGTATAGTAACTATGACCTCTCCCGTCGATTATAGGTATTGGAGTATGTTAGAGAAGGTGTCGAAATTTATTTTATTTAGGCTAGGTTTAACCTGTTTGATGTAGATAGCTTCTAGAATTTTAAGTTTTCGTTTATTTTCTTGTCTAAATATATATGTACACTTTGTAGCAGATGATAATTTGTACATGTTCTAAACTATAATATATATATATATATATATATATATATATATATATATATATATTATAGAAAATGTATGTATCTCTAACAAACTAAATAATATCTATATTGGACATACTAGAAACTCGCTTTCGCGGAGGCTTACCTTACACTTAAATGAAAATTCTAACATATTCCGACATTTAAAACACCACGGCTATCAACACACACTTCTTAGAAAAACACTTGTTGAAAATACATATATACTGAGACAAGAAAATAATAAACGAAACCTTAAAATTCTAGAAGCTATCTACATCAAACAGGTTAAACCTAGCGTAAATAAAATTTCGACACCTCCACTAACATACTCCAATGCCTAGAATCGACGGGAGAGGTCATAGTTATTATACTTACACCCTACACCATAGTAGCAGCAGTTCCCAGACCAATCCCTCATGCCACTATACTCTCATTTGACTAAAAACCTACTACCACCATTCGTTCACGGCCTGCTGCCATCTGCGACGCAAAAAATGGACCTGTTTAATTTTCTCTGTATAACTCCACTCTGTTAATAATTTAAATGTTCTATGTTCACTGTATATTAAATGTTCATCCTTTGATAATGGCTTATGTAAGCCTAAAGCTCAGACCTGATAAAAAATCAACAATTACTGTGATTTCTTGTCTTTTCATGACAACACTATCAAGCTAATCAAATCATGCGAAAGGATCTTACACAAAATAAATAGATAGAACTTGTCTATATTATTCAATGAAACCTGTATTAATGAAAAAATGCTGCAAAAATACACACACAATATATATATATATATATATATATATATATATATATACAAGAAACACAATCTTGTACCAGGCATTGAAATTCAGACACTATATTAAGTCATCGCTAGTTTAGATTTGATGGAATTATTATTAGAAACAAAAAGGTTTGCAGTCTTCCAATTTTTACATTGCATTGTAAATTTTACATATTTTTGAGGAATTATAGCAAAAATAGGGTGTTTATTAATTTTTCGTAAAAAATTCGTCTTGTTTATAATTAATGTGCATTGGTTGCAATAAAATATACTGTTGTTTTTGAGTGATATATTTAATACGAGGGTCATGTATCTTTTGTAAGAATAATTTTATTTTTATCAGTGAAGTCGTCGGGAAAATTATTGTTGACTAATTTTGTTTTATGAGTTTTAGTTCGCTCAAAAATATTCTTTGGGAGGAAAAAATTGATGTGCTCTATTTAAGAAGTTTGTTGATACTGCTATTTTATATCTTTCATGGAATTGACTATTATATATAAGAAGACAAGATTTTTTACTGGTGTTTTTTTTTACAAATAAGTGATGAATTCGTTGGTTTTTAGCTCTATATTGACGACAAGAAACGGTATTCTGTTACTGTCCATGAGTTCATAGGTAAATTTCAGCAAGTGGTTATTTTCAAAATTTAATTTTAGATTTACGATCTTGATCATATTTTTTATCAAAACAAAAATGTCGCCGATGTGCCTTGTGTAAATCTTCGGTTTCATTACTGTTTGGAACATTTTGTTTTCGATATAGGACATGTAAAAATTCGAGAAAGTAGAACCTAATTAGCTTCCCATACTGATACCGTTAGTATTTATGTAGATTTTACCAGTATGGTCAAAAAATGAAGTTTTTTTTGTGCACGCCTCGAGTAGTTTTTGAAGGATTGCTGGTTGGAATTTTGGAGAAGGAATTGATAGACGCAGTCGCTATTTATATTCAACGTTTCATCTCCTGGGAAGTTGCTAAAAAGGTTTTCTACATCTAGCAAAGCTAGAATGTTATTTTTGGGATTGGTTGATTTTAATATGTGGAGGAATTTGTTTGTTGATGCGACGCTGTGATTGTTGTGTATGTATTGAAAAATTATATAATTTAAGTTTTTAGTTCGTATACGGGTGTAGGTATTTCTTATATGATGGGTATGAGAAGAAAACATGGTTGATGTGTTTTTATCTTATCGTAAAGATATCTCGGTAGATATTGTGACTCGGTGCGTTGTCTTAGTGAAAGATCACTTTTTCTTCTTCATATAAATCCGTATTTTTGACGATTTTTTCTTCAAACGTACCAATATTGCTATATAATATTCGCTTTCGATGGTTCCTTTTTTCTCAAGGTAATCGATGAACAAAATACCTTGCGCATCCCAAAATACGGAGGCCAAAACCTTGCTTGCTGATGTTTGCGTCTTTGGTCGCTTTGGACGGCTTTCATCTGCTGCTGTCCACTCAGCTTATTTGACTCCTGAGTGAAGTGGTGAATTCATGTTTCATCCATTGTCACATGTTAATGCAAAAACTCCTTGTTTTTTTTTTTAATCGTATCACCCCGAGCAAGGCGGTAATGCCACTGATGTGAAGGGGGCTACATAAGAGTAAAAAGATTAAGTAGAAGAGAGTGAAGAGGAAGACCAACCAGTTAGAAAGGAGCAAGAGAAGGATGGGAATACAGGTGTGATGACAATTGCAAAAGTGAAGAGAAAGGAATGGATATACGGGGTGGTGAAAGAACTAGAGTCAAGTGGTTAAGAGATGAGTATTGACATTGCATTTAAATTCCTGGAGGTTGTAGCCATCAGGAAAGCAAGAATATGGAAGCGAGTTCCACTGGTGGGAAGTGCGAGAGAAGAAGCTGCAGGAGTAGAATTGTCGTCTGCATTTGGTTAATCTAACTGTGAATGGGTGGGACCCAGTTGCCAATCTGGTTGCACGAGTAAACACCTGTTGCAGAGGCACCAGTGACTTAAGTTCGTTGGAGCAGAAGCCATGAAAGTATTTATAGAACAGACAAAGGGAGGCCACATCTCGTCGGTGAGGAAGTGGCTGTAGTCGAGCCGCCAAGTCGGTACCTATCACATTACTGATTCTCCTTTGAAGCCTGTCAAGAACACTGAGATGAACAACAGGGGCGCCTGACCATATATGGCATCAGTATTCCATTTACGGACGAATGGTTGATTTGTATATATGCAGAATAGATTCAGGCGGGAAAAACATCCTTGGCCCGACACAGTGACCCAACTTTCTTAGCAGTGGATTTAGCTATGGACTCAATGTAGTGGTTCCATTTGAGATCAGAAGAGAGGGTAAGGCCAAGGAGGCGCAGTGTATTGCTCTCAGGGAGACTCGTTTGGTCCATGCTTATGGGAGGCAGGATGATGGAAGGCCTGTGATGATTGACAGACAACAGCTTGGTCTTAGTCGCATTGAAATTGAGAAGCCACTTCTTGCCCCAATTCACCACAGAGTCTAGATCCCGTTCAAGGTTAGCAGCAAGTTTATGTTTGTCCGCCACGACGGGTTTCTTACTGATGCGGGAGTAAATTGTGGTGTCACCTGCACTGATGCTGGAGTAAATTGTGATGTCATCTGCAAATTGTTGCGTTGAAAAACCTGCAAACAATACTCTGAATCGTCGAAGCGTTATTGTATTTGATTCACTGTGAGCAAACGCGGCACCCACTTTGAACACTGACAAATGTTCAAACAAAACAGTGAATACACCGACTTCTAATATGTTCAACTCGTCTGCTATCTAACGCAAGTTAAATTTACGGTCGGCCAAAGCGAGTTTGTGAAATTTTTTGCTGTTTTCCGGGGCAGCTGCCAATTTCGGGCGACCTGAGCGTTCAGCATCATTTGTGTCTGTACAACTGTGTTTAAAGTCAGCCTACCTCCTCTTAACCTTTAGTTTCCTACGAAGCAGAGTCTGAATAATACTTATCAAGGCATTGTTTTGGTTAACCAGTATTTTTCTCATGAAAATCAATGTTTTATCAACACCCAAATTTTATATTTTTCCTTCGTTTTGAAAATGTGCAACAGTGGCTTCACTTAAATAACTGTAATTTGTAAACTAAAAATCCGATTGGGCCAACATTTTGTCATGTGCCATTTGAAGGTTAGTACTTCATGCAAACGATATGGGTATTTTATTAGTGACGCCATCTCTGTGTCAGGCCCGGGAATTATTGAATGGTGTGTCAGATAGGTATGTGTGTGTTAATTTGTGCATGGACTCAATTATGAGCATGACATTTGGAAAGGTAAATTTTTCTAATACTGCATAACTTTTGCCTGCATTTAGTTTTAATTATATATATATATATATATATATATATATATATATATATATATATATACAGTATATGACCCTTGTATGCATTTAGTATATAGTTAGTATATTTAATCATATATATATGCATAAATCTTTAGTTTTATAATTTTATGATAGTAAATCTATGCATTTGATAATTTTGTACTATATATATATATACATGCATAAGTTTTAATTTTATTTTTTTCATATTTAATCCTATATATGCATGAATTTATATATATATAAAGATATATATATATATATATATATATATATATATATTTTTACATATATATACAAACACAGACGCAGACACACACACAGGCACACACACATACAGGCACACACACACACGTATATTTATATGTGTGTGTGTGTGTGTGTGTGTGTGTGTGTGTGTGTGTGTGTGTGTGTGTGATTTTTTTAGGATATTCTCATCTTGCTTATAGTAAGAATGCATTTGATTACAATATAGTTGGTTGCTATATTTAGGGTTATTTAATGAAGTAGTTTTTTTTTCTTTTTGCTTTATGTTAATATTTTTAATGGCTCATTTAATTTGTTCATCAACAATGTCATTTAGAAAGTCTTTATTAATACCATAATTATAGCATAGTTACAAAGGAAAAATTAAAAATCTTTAGATCATAATAAAAGAGTTGGAGGAGAAATAAAAAAAACATATCGACTACATAATTATCAACAATCATTCAGGAATACTGTTTTACACTGTAAGGCATATCCATGTTCAAGTGATATATAAAGTTAGAACGAAACTACAGAAATTGAAGATGTTTATGGTAATCCCTAAATCACAATAGTCTTGAACGACACGAATCTAAAGGAGAACTATATGGTCAATATGAAAAGAGACAAAAGGAAAATGATGATATTTGAAAATTACGTAAAAGTGACATTATCGTTCTTATTTTCCTGAAAACTTTCTCGTTGCTCATTATGTTACGCCTATCATAGTCTCAGTAAACTTTCGTAAAGGTTTATCCCTGTTACCACACATTTTCTCTTCATCTGTGAGAAAACTACCTCTTATTTTCTGTCATAGAGGAGGATTGATATTATTCAGCATTCTTTTTACGTGTTTAATGAAATTGTCCAATCTCTTATTACTTTATTAATGTTTTGAAAGACGATTTCTATCACAAAAAGTATGATGAATAGAAAAATGTCTTCCACTCCTATGTTCTGTGATTAATATCAGTCAAAAGATGTTAATAAAAATGAAAACAAAAATTAACTAACAATTTTTGTTTTTATCATAAAGGCCCTTCTTAGATATCGGGATTAACTTCAAGTAACTTTTAAAAAAAACTCTTTGTTTAATCTACTAATGAGTTTGTTATTTTTCGTTGTGTAAGGTTCCCCAGATCGGTAGTAATTTGAAGAAAACTACCTGAAGAAAGTAACTAGATCTGTCAACTCATTAGATTAAATAATAGTTTCAATTCATAATTCCATATATTTTACCCGGATCAGCAAACATCTGAAGAATGCCACCTATGATATCCTCGGCAAATTTCTGTAGAGGTTCATCTCTGTTGCTTCAAAGTTCCTCTTCCTCAGTAAGAAAACTGCTTCTTGTTTTCTGCCATCGAGAAGAATTGAGATTACAGATTAGTTCTGACCTCTTATTCCTTTTTAACAAAATGTTCCTGCCTTGTAATCTATTCTTAAGTTTTTAAAAAACGAAAACAGATATAAACCCTTTATTTTTATGTACTATGTTCAATGACAATCAAAAAATATCTGTTAATAAAACATTAAAAAAAATTAACTAACATCTGCTTTTGTTATTGTTGTGGGATCTCCCCTTTGTACATGATAATGGACTCGACTTGAGTATACATATACTTCCGCCATAGTGAGATACGGCAGCTGCCATAGAGTAGAGAGTGTGTTCGTAGAGATCCGTGCCAATTATCGGAGTGTACCGGAACTGATACGTAACTTACCGAAAGATACTAAACTTACCCAGAAACTACTGCATCAGAAGTCAGACTAGCTCTGTGCTCCACTCAGACAGAATAATATACACGGATATACTATTTCCAACGACTTCACTTCAACACTTGTATATATTTATTTCTTACTAGTAGTATTTCTGGATTTACTAACCTGCTTTCAAATTTGTATATTACGTTCAATATAAGCAACTTTTCTATCTCCATATGTGTTTTGTTGTTCATTATTTTGTGCGGTTTCTCACCCGGAATCCACAACAGTTATCATAACGGCCCTACATAGGTGTCTTCAATTCAGGATTAATTTGAGCGAAGAGACTCTTTATTTAATCTACGATGAAGATTGTTTCTCTTTGAATGTATAAGAAGAAACCTACCTGAAAACTGTAACTAGATCAATCAAGGTATTATTTTAAATAAAGTTTTCAGTCTGAAATTTCATGTAAATAACTCGGATTGACAGACATCTGAAGAATGCCGGATGACACAACTGCCGAAACTTTGCGAAAGTAAAAACAAAGATGAAAATATTACTTCTAATATAAATATTATATATCCTGATAAATTCTGAAATACAAAAATAAAGTAACCATTCTGTAGGCTAAAATTGATTTACCTGTTAAAATGTAATAGTGAAAACTATTATTATTGTGGGATCTCCCCTTTTTCTATGATAATGGACTCGGCTTGAGTATACATATAATCGTGCCATAGTGAAATAGGTCAGAACAGTATCAGATCCGTGAGTTACATTACAAGTACCGAAATAGGTCCGTAAGTTACCGAGCGATACCGAAGTTACACAGAGAATACCGTGTCAGTAGCCATAGTAGCTTTGAGTTCAACTCAGCCAGAATAGTATTACACAAATATACTAATTCCAGCACGCATTCACTTCAAAGACTTATATATATATATATATATATATATATATATATATATATATAACATACTGATGATCCACGTATACTGTCTTAGTATGTATAGGAAAAACTACTAAAAAGTTTAAAAATGTATTTTTTGACAGTATTTTTTTATTTCTATTATTATATTTAAAGAAAATTATATAATATATATATTATTATATAATATATATAATATATATATTATTATACAATATAATAATAGAAATAATATATTATTATATATATATATATATATATATAAATAATATATTATTATATACAGAAATAATATATTATTATATTTATATAAAAATAATATTATATATGTAGAGAGAAATAATATATTATTATATATAATATAATAATAGAAATAAATAAATACTGTTAAAAAATACAGTTTTTCCTATATAAATTATATATATATATATATATATATATATATATATATATATATATAGGAAAAACTGTATTTTTTAACAGTATTTATTTATTTCTATTATTATATTATATATAATAATATATTATATATATATATATATATATATATACAACAATTATCATCTTATTATTTACTTTAATTTTCGTTGTATATTCACTTCCTTCTGGATCTCAACCTGAGAGCTAAGGTCATAAAAGGCTTCAAACCACTTTTGTCAGATATTTTTATAAAAGAAATGCCCTATAGAATAGCACATATTTCACAAACAAAAAGCACTTCGTAATGTGTGAGCAGTACTTGTAAGTACAATATTTGTATACCTTTAAGGCATGGGCAACAAAGATTCCTTTTACAATCAATCTGAGGGCTTCAACTACAACTGATATTATGGATGTCTTCATGTGCTACACATTTTAGATTTCTGTTGCAACATCTTTGTGTTTTGATAGTTTTTTTTTTCAGGCTAGCAGTATAGCCCGGTGTTGCTCGGGTGCAATGAAAGCTTTAAAACTAATCCATGGTCCTCGAGCTCAGACTCTTTGGACGTTGGCACGAAAGACTAAAAAAGCATTAGTTGTTTCCAGTTAGAGTGAAACCGTTGACTGAAAGAAAAATGAATGGATGGAAGTCAAATTTTGATTTCCCGGTATCGACATCATATAGTTATTTTCGTCGTAAACTGAATTTTGAAGGCTAAATAAGTCCTCTGAATAAGTGGTGTCATGGTTGAGACTAAGAACTACAATTATACCTACTTAGAGCCAAACCCGAAGCAAAAATTAAAATAATAGGGCTGAAAGAAATACAGACATACAGGTAGATAAACAGACACGCACACAAACATCTTGCCTTTTACATATATATATATATATATATATATATATATATATTATCAGTTTTCTGCACTATTGTAAGAACTGCAACCTTGAAACTTCTGAATATCGTTTCTTATGTCTTTGTCTATGAGTGTATGAAATTTGATTAAAATTGGAACACTGCTTCTATAACCTGATTTTTTAGATTATCGATTTTCGATATTTATCGGGGTTACCTCGACACAAATCCTAGCTACGAACACTCGCAGACGCTCATAGTACAACTGTATAAATTTTCAAGAAAATCGGTTCAGCTGTTTCGGAGTCTATAGATAACGGACACACACACACACACACACACACACACACACACACAGACAAAGTTCCATTTATAAATAAGTTTAGATATTCAAATATACATAACAATCTGCATGGATTTCCATGCCAATAAGAAAGCACATTCTGTATTTTAATTCTTTTTTTTTTTTTTTTTGTCTTCGATCACAATTTTTGGGCAATTAGCTTTTGGTTACTCTGTCAGGGAATATTACAAAATTTTAGGAAATTGTTACGTATCTCTGTGACCGGGTCTGAATGAATTTCATACCAGGTTCTTGCAGATTAATTCCTGTAAACGTTGCCTATTTTTCCAATGCGAGACATTAGGCCATTCTATCATTCTGAGCTTTATATTCAGTCGATGCTACCACCGTGCAACCTGATACAAGATGGTCAAATGTTTCTGGATATTTATCAGAGAATCTTCATTTTGGTTTAACACAATTCTGTAATTTCTTGGTAATTTCTAGTTAGCAAGCACTCGTCATATTCAACAATAATAGAACCTTCTTCTTCTTCTTCTTCTTCTTCTTCTTATTATTATTATTATTGCCATCTGAGAGTAGCAGGAAACAGTTATTTTAACAACAGTAAAATTGAAACAGTGGCTTTTTGTTCTTTCTGACATGAATGACATCGTTATTTATTCATTTTAAGGCTAGATGGGGAGTGTAGTTTTATGGGGATACATCATAATCAGGATATTTACGTACAACCAGTTCTTAGTGCCCCATTCCCACCCCACGTCAACTCAGTGGCCTCTTCAGGAAACACTCTAAAACAAACAGCAAAAGAAAGACAGCCGTTAAGGGAAGTTGACGCGGCGCTATGTTGATCTAAGAACCACCTTACCAAAATCTGCGGAATCGATCAGATTTTCCTTTTTTGGGTGATGGTGCCAGGTGACTTTTTTCCGTTTCAATTAAATAGACGAAATGAATGAGTTTCTATTCATAATAAGGTACGCATCAAATATATATCGTAGGGGCGACGCTTTGGGGGTGCTAAGACAGGACATAAGCGCAAAATTATTCATATCTCTTTCGCTGTTAATAAGGATTTAGTGCAGGTGTGTTTCCCAGATATCTTGTATGTGTATAAAAGCATATTGATTTCACGTGGATATGATTATATGTAAACAAATGTCTTCGCGTGTAATTATATACAGGATAATTGAAATGCAACTCCCTATATTGAAATACTTAAAATTTATTTATTAACTATCATATTTTCAAGAAATTGGTATGAGAGGAAAATGTTTAACATGAGGTTTTATTAAAAATTCGATACGGGCATCAGATTACCCGATGAACTTCTCGAGCCGCCCAGGAAATGCTTCAACTGATTTCACCAGGAAGTCTTTGGGAAGACATAGTTTCTTGTAGTATTTACATTGTTTGTCCTCATCTTTGTTGCCATTTGTACCACGTTTCGACCGTTACACGCTCCGGCTTCTTCAGATGCTAGGAATTTCGAACCGAACTCTTTATTACATGTCCTCCATTCCTTGCGTAAAGCCTCGATTGGAATTCATGAGTTATCTCCCTCTAGCCCTGCAAGTTACTGAAGAAGGCCGAAACGTCGTACAAATGGCAACAAATATGAAGACAATAGTAAATACTGTAAATACTGCCTCATCTCAAAAATATAGACAAATAATAATTTCTTGTATTTTTCCTTTATGTTCTTCCAAAATCTTGGTTTGGTAGATAGTAGACTAGCTCTTTCCAGGACGACCCAGCCATCTTCCGAGAACGTGAGCATTCATCCATTCATAGGCTTACGGCCTATCACGTTAACTACACCGGTTCTCGCTCGATCAGCGAAGTTAAGCAACGTTGAGCTTTTCAGTATTTAGATGGGTGACCGCTTGGGAATACCAGGTACTGTAAACGTATAGTGACGGATGTGCGTTGTGGTGCAGTGGATATCGGCTCGGAAAGAGAAATCGGTGAGCCGAGTTCGAATTCCAGTTGAATACCCTGCATTCACTTAAGCACTGGTCCCCTTAGGAAAGGTATTAATCCTTCCCTTCCCTCCAGTTATATGTTAAATAACAAAAGCTAAAAACAAATCTCAATGAATCTTGATACTCGAAAAGAAAAATGTATTACTAGACACAAAAACTTATATAAACAACAATAAACTGTTGAAAGAAAAAGGTATTACCAGCATTAAATAAAGTTTAGTCGACAATAAATGATCCACCGAGGTTGATTTGCCATAAAAACAAAACAACCAAGCAATCAGCCATTCATGAACCACAATAGCATAATATGGATGGGTGCAATCTTGCATGAAAATCAAATCTTTAACATTCTCACAAGCACTATCTGGTCAGATTTTATATTGCAGCATGGTAAGGTACGTTTTAGCATCGATAGTTTGCGAAGAATGATCCACAATCCTGTCCGGAGTCATGCCACAACCACACCGTTACTTTAGGCGGTTTTTACAATTTTTCATTGATAAAAGGAGAATCTTCACCTGCCCAATATTGGCAGTTGTGGCAGTTCACAAACCCACTGATGTGAATTAGCGCTTCATCAATCCAAAGGATATTTTTAAAGAAATCTGACCAATCTTTACACCAAACCATCACATTCTCTCCATGCGAATGTCAATATCGAAGAGAGATGTTCAGTAGATAAACAAGAAAATCAATCTGAAAAGACAGGTACAAACTGATTACATTTTCATATATTAAAAAATCAATCACACATCATTGAGAAAAAAAAATTACAATAAATAAATAATTCTGCAATTTTTTAAAAATTGGGAGTTACTTTTCAGTCCCCCTGAAAAAAAAAATATATATATATATTCGGACCATTGTTTGTAGTCATTATCACAAAGTTTTTGTCATTGTGTCCTCCGGGACTCCTTACGTGTATATCGATTTGAGTAACTTAACGGGAATTCTGTACTGATTCCTTTATTTAATTTACAGGGGTAGACTGTTCTCGTTCCTCTGCCTAGGTCTAAGGATATCGCGTCTTGATTTTATTTTTATGTCTTAATGTTCGGTTATTGCTAGCCAGTGGCCACTGAGTGCAAGCATTTACGGCTAGAACCCCGACTTAGCTTGATGTTTTCTTTAGCACCTCAAATCGGGAGTTCTCTAGAAGAACTTTTTTGTAATTGCTCAATCCACTTCTCTGCATTTTGACAGGAATTCGTACCAACATTTGCAGCGTGTAATCTTTTTTTCCACGAAAAGTACCCTGATATCCTAGTGCTTTGAGAAACGGATTTTACCCCTTCCTCTGACTTCTCGATTCTTGCCTACCATTCCCACTTAAGGAAGGATTCAACTGTCCATATGCATGATCTGAGGTTATATCTAGGGTGATATCTCTCTAACCAATCATATATGAGCCTCGGTCTTTCTCTTCTAAAATCAGTTATCTATCTTTCTACTAGACAGTATTTCTGACAATATAGATAAGGCTACTTCCTCCTACCCATTTGCTAACATATTTGTGTTCGTTGATTTTAATGCACACCACGTCCCGAAAACCTCAGTCATTGATCATGCTGGCAATCATGCCTACGCAAGTGGTGGATTTCCGCACGCGCTTCCCCAGAATCCCTACAGGACACGCTTTTCTGCTAGATCTCATCTTCAACTCTGTCCTTAACTCTTGCCAAGCCTCGCAGCTTTGTTCCCTGTGCAATTCAGATCATGCTGTCGTCTCTATTAATATATCTCTCCAATAACACTCCCTCTAGGGGTCTCCTAACAACAGAATTTTCTACTGCTACCAAAGAGCAAGATTTCCTATATGACGTTCCTTGGGAAAGTGTTTAGCCTTCTGAGATCCCCTTCTGGGTGAAAGCAGGCATCGATGCTTTTATACCGGCCAGGAAGTTCAGTCCTAAAACTCATTCGTTCCCCTAATTTTTTCCTGACTGCTCAGCCGCCATTGTCCACAGGAATAATTTCTTCCGGCTCTATCGGACCCACACGTCTAACCATAATATTGTAAGAGGATCTTAAATGACGCTAAGCTGTTGTTTACTGAGAGAATGAAGCAGCTTAGAGCTGCCCGCAAATTCGGTCCCAAAAACTACTGGCGGCTCTGAAAACGTGTACTGAACAGAAGTAAATCTTCCATCCTTCCTTTTATCAATAAATTTGAGGTTGTCACAGCAACAGCGGACGAGGCCGGATGCTTTGTTGTAGATTCTCCTCCAACTCTACATTTAACTCATCTGGAGTATCCGAATCCGACTTTCCTCTCAGAACTGAGGCTCAACTGAGAGATGTTTAAATAACACCCTCTCTGGTCTCTAAAGTAGTTTCAACACTTAACCCCGATAAGGCGAGCAGAGGCGACGAAATCTTTGTCATTGTCTTGAAGAATATGCCCCTGAAATCTCCTCTGTCCTCTCTAAAATCTATAAAAACTGCCTCTATACTTTCTGTTAGAATTCCTCTTCTATGGTTCCTATATTTAAGAACTCAGGAAAACCCTCGGACCCCTTTAATTATCGACCTATCAGCCCCATACCATTTTTCGACAAAGTGTTAAAGTTGTGGTGCAGTGGATATCGGCTCAGAACGAGAAATCGGGGAGCCGAGTTTCAATGCCAGTTGAATGCCCTGCATTCACTTACGAGATAATACCCTTGGGAAATGTATTAATCCGTCTCTTCTCTCCAGTTAGGGGTTAAATAGCAAAACAGATTAGATTCTTTAGCTTTGGTTGGCAAATACCGTAGAAATTAATGGCAACCTACTGCAGGATAATCTTCTGCCTCTTTCGAGACATGATCGCCCAAGCGTGTATCCCGTGTGGTATTTAACTAACTGACTGTTCGAGTTTATCATCAATGTTGAGAAAGTTAAACATCCCACCACCCATAAACTCTTCTCGGACAGACAGTATGCCTTCCGCTTTGCCAGGGTCTACTGCTGATATGCTAACGATTATCACTCTCGATAAGAACACAAAAATTCGAGCTGTTGCCCTGGATATCTCCAAAACATTTGATAGGGTCTGGCACGCTCGCCAACAGCGCAAGCTACAGAGCTATGGTATCACTAGACGCTTGCTTGGTTTGATTTAATCATTCCTATCAAACCCCAAAATAAAGATCGCATTGAACGGGCATACCTCCACATCCTATCACACAAACGGGGTTGTTCCTCAAAGCTCTATCCTAGGCCCAACGTCTTTTCTGATTTTCATCAATGATCGACCTCATGGGATCAAACCCAAGTAGAAATCTACGCTTATAACAATACCATTTACTCCCGACTCAGTAAGAAATCTGCCAAGACGCTCAAAGATAACCACACTGCCGATCTTGAGAAGGACCTCCAATCTGTGGTGGACTGGGTAAGAAATGGCTCGTAAACTTTAATGCTTTCAAAACGAAGCTGCTGTCCATAGACAATCTCTCCTGCCTCCATCAGCATGGACTTAGCTAGTCTACCCGAAAGCAATACAGTGCATCTCTTCGGCCTCACTCTCTCTTTTCCGACCTCAAGTGGAACGATTACATTGAATCAATTGCTAAATCTATCGCTAGGAAGGTTGGGTCATTGAGTCATGACAGGAGGTTTTCCTGACCTGAGTCCATCTTGCACATATACAAATCAACCATTCGCCCTGCATTGAATACTGCTATTCATCTCGTAGCTCTCGACAGGCTCCACAGAAGAATCTGTAATGTGATCGGTTCCGACCTGGCATCTCGACACCAACCATCTTCTCACTAACGAGATGTTGCCTCCCTCTGTCTCTTCTACAAATATTTTCATGGTTTCTTCTCCGACGAGCTTAGCTCACTGGTGCCCCTTATACGGGTATAATTTAAAAAGATTGGTAACAAGGTCTCACCATTTTACAGTTAAAACAACCAAAATGCAGCTCCACTTCTACTCAGCAGTTTCCTTTCTCGCACTTCCCGCCTGTGGAACTCTCTTCCGTGTCCTTTCTTCCTTGATAGCTACAATCTCCAAGAGTTTAAATGCAATGTCAATTGCCATCTTTCATCCCCTTAACTCCAGTCCTTCTCTTGTCCTTTCCCCAAAACTCCTTGTATCTTTTTGTTCTCACTTTTCACTCTCCTCTCACAACTCTTTTGACACCAGTATTCCTATCTTTCTATAATCTATATGTTGTGGATTCCGGGTGAGGAACCGCACAAAATAATGAACAGTAAAACAGATATGGAAATAGAAAAGTAGCTTATATTGAAAGTAATATGCAAACTTGAACGCAGGTTAGTAAATCCAGGAACACTATTTATAAGAAACAAATATATACAAGTCTTGAAAAGAAGTCGTTAGAAATAGTATATCCGTGTATATTATTCTAGCTGAGTGGAGCTCAGACCTAGTCTGGTCTCTGGGTAACTTCAGTATCTTTTGGAACTCTCTTTTTTTTTTCGCTTTTCTCCTATATAGACTTTTACTTTCCTCTTATGTAGCCCCTGCGCACCAGTGGTGGTGCTGATTTGTTTAGGGTGAAATGATTGAAAGCAAAACAAACCAAAACAATCTGTGATTTGGTGATTCGATTTTAGCATAAAAAAGATTTCCCAAATCAAGATAATTTAATTATTGTAGACAAAGACTTATTTTATTTTCATATACTTGAGTGTTAGCTCTAGCAGTTTGTTGATAGGAAACTTGAAACTGCAGTTTATTTATTATGTATACATATGTGTGTGTGCGCGCGCATGTGTAAAATGCTTCAGATGAGTAAAAAAAAATAATTCAAAACAAAAACAAAACAAAAAAACATTTATACTAAATAGAAAAAATGTCAGTAAATTTTTTTAAGGATTTCTCCACATGTTCAAGTTAAAAAGCAGAAATGTTTTTTCAATAAATATGTCCTCACTTCCGCCGACGGCCAACGAAGAGACTGTGTAACCGGAAGTTGTTACTCGTTTATATTAGTCATCGATCGTGACCTTCAAAGCGTTTTTTTAGTTTAGGGAGCCGGTAGTTGTCATGTCTCTCTCCGAGTGTTTCAATTTTTATCTGCGATGATCATTAGGCCACTCGCACATGATGATGAAATATTGATTTAAAATTATACATTTAGGTCATTTGCAATATCATCGCCTAATGTTTATCTTCTGTTATTTTTGTGCAACTTTCAAAAATTAAGATACTTTTTGCTGTTAAGTATATCATAGCTTATTTATCATGTTTTACTCTACTACTTTTTTTATATAGCCAGCTTGTTGTTATTTTTTCTTCACTGGTGATTCGCGTTCGAATTCTGGTTGCGATTGTTATATTCACAATTACATTAAAAAGTAAACCTTTGGGAAAATATTCGGTAAATTTTCGTTTTAAATCCCGCCGCTTTTCCCCTTCAAATTTATCCAAAATAGCATTATCTCTGTGCAAATGTATATGCTAAACTCAAATCAACTGTTAGTTATTGAAGAAACTTACCTTTTTTTTTTTATCTAAATGTCCATAAAAAAAATGAATTATATCTTGCACTTTTTCTCTCCCATAATTCTCACGAAGTCATGTATTTAACTGCAGAATGACGGACTGCGCATGTGATCGAACTTTTTGTCGATTTTACTTCATTTACTGATACTTCCGGCGATGTACTTCCGGGAATTAAAGTAATGCGCTATTGTATTTCTACGCTTATTGCTCTCAAAACAGGAAGTACATCGACGGAATTTTCAGTAAAGGAAGAAAAACAACCAAAATTCGACAAAAAATTCTGCCTACGTAAAACGTCATTCTGCAGTTAATTACATGACTTCGTGAGAGTTACGGGAGAGAAAAAGTACGAGATATAGTTCGATTTTTTTATGGACTTTCAAAGCAAAAAAGGTAAGTTTCTTCAATAATTAATTGTTGATTTGAGTTCAGCATATACATTTGCACAGAAATAATGCTATTTTGGATAAATTTGAAGGGGGAAAAGCCGTCGGTACCTAAAACGAAAAGTTACTAAATATTCTACAAAATAGCAACGAAGACAGGGCGCTCTAGCCGTGGCAACCAACTAGCATAGGAGAAGAAAAACTCTGAATTCAAACCGGTATGATAACCTGGTAGGCACATCGCTGAACTATAGCTAATACCTGCTCAGCTTAATTGAAGGATAAACCATGTTTTTATTTTTCTTTGAGTGTTGAAGAAACTCAACAGTGTCTGAGTAGGTAGGGTTACCGCTAGAGAATATTACGGGCGGTAAGCTTGGATATGCAGGCGGTGTAATGGATAATGGCCCATAATGAGAAATCTGGGAGCAGAGTTCTAATTCCGGTCGACTTTGTCATATACACTTATGCACTAGTTTCTTTGGGAATGGACACAAATCCACCGCTTATTTCCCAGTTATGGATTAATAAGTCTACTATTATTATTAAAAAGAAGTCGTATAATTTAAAAAGATTTTCTAGCTTTAAATGACCTCCAAAGGGTTGATAACTCGTAGAAAACAATCCAATCAAATAAATCTTTTTCTTTGTACCCTCTTACTTCTTTAATGACCTGCATTCATACATGTTATTGCTGTTAAGCTCAAATACATAACGATGCAATAGGAGGGTGAACTTTTAAGCAGTTTAGAACGATGACCTCCATATAGTGTAAACATGGAAGGCCATAAACAACAATATTGACGATAACGATGATGATAACAATAATAATACTGTAAATTGTGGTGTACAAGTCGACCTCAGAATTTTTAGCTGAAAATTCTGAGTTAGTCCTCTACCTACGAGTGGCTCCAAACTTAAGCTTACATCAGATGACAAAATTTGAAGTAAGGTTTGAAAGGATTTTATAAATGTCATCATACAAGGTTTTATTGCGAATAAGATAATGTTGAAGCTTATTAACCTTGATTTTGAAATTTATAAAGAATATATATATATATATATATATGTGTGTGTGTGTGTGTGTGTGTGTGTGTGTGTGTGTGTGTGTGTGTGTGTGTGTGTTGCCGTATTGCTTTCAAAATTACTTGGTATCTTAGAGTTAAGGTTTTAATCACCAATGCAATATGATATATTTTAAGTAACCTTTAAAGTAATATTATACTATAATTGCACAGTAATTATGCTTGTATAGCTTTCTTCTTCTTCTTCTTCTTCTTCTTCTTCTATGTGCCCTGTCCTTTCAGGACGTAGGCGATCATGGCTTTCCACGTCTCCCTATTCCTGCTTGCTCTTAGTACGTTTTCTCCTGTTGCACCACGTAACCTCCATTCGGTCATCCACCTGATCAGGCCCTTCAAATATGTTATCCGCTGCCTTCCTCTGTCTCTTTTTCCTTCTATCTGGCCTGTCAGTATCAGGTTCTCCAAAATCTCCTTCCTCATTGCATGTCCCAGGAACTTCAGTTGTCTCTTCCTGATGCTCAGTATTAATGTTCTTTTCGTTGCCATTCTTTTCAACACCTCATCATTGCTCACAGGCTTTGTCCATTATATCCCCTGTATCCTTCTGTAGAACCACATTTCTGATGCTTCAGGTTTTTCTCTCATCTTCGAAGATATTGTCCAGCATTCACTGCCGTATTGAAGAACTGACATCACATAGCAATCTAGCACTCACTTCTTTGTTTCTAGTGAAATTTTATAGCATGCATATATTTAAAAAAACTGGCATTATGTGTCATTAAACTCATTATTACTGCGCAGATGACACGCACTATTTGTCTGAATGGTCACCTGAGTTAAACGGTGCTTAAGTCCGTTTTTACCCTTAGCGTCTCAGCTTTTGGGTGCGATTTGTGCTGCAGAGTTAATAAAATACTAATTTTTTTCTTACTATTCTATTCGTTTATATTTATTTCTGTGTCACTATGCCAAATATCTTCATCAAACAGGCTTTAGCGGGATATATTTGTGGTATCCTGTTGGAGGTATGGTAAATGGTGTACAGTAATTGTTAATGAATGCAAAAAATTCAACCGGAATTCGAATCGAGGAGCCGAGTTCGAATTCCGGTAGAATTCCTTGCATTCACTTACGCGCAAATATTAATCAGTCTTCTTCCTCCAGTTATGGGTTAAATAACAGGACAGATTGGGTTATGTAGTTTTGGCTGGCAACCAGTCTACCGCAGAAAGCAATGGCAATCTACTGCGGGATAATCTTCTGCCCATTCACTCATATCTCTTTCAAGACATGATCGCCCAAGCGTGTATCAAGTATGACATTTAACTTCATTTTTAGTAGTGCTGTCTACTTGTTTACAACTTGGGTGTAAAGATTTGCAGTTTATACCCGCCATATAAGTCGATTTTTTTTAATATAAATTTAGACTTAAAATCACCACTTGTACGCCACAATTTACGGTAATATAATTTTTTATGAGCTGTGGAACGTGATAGATGATGTCTTCCGTCAACTTCCTACCCATTATAATAAATATTTCTTTATTAAACCTCCCACTCCCTCTTCTGCCATTTATTTGCACATATGTTTATCGCGGTTTTCATCTTTTCCTTCAGTATGTCCTGTGAGTGTCAAATTCTCCGAGCCCTATTTCTCCATTATGTGATCAAGATATTATTTTCTTTCAAATTTCTACGTTGAAGACATGCTCTACCCATGGTATTTTCAATATCCTAAAAATATGCAGCCTTTCGTATTTTGGTGCACTGGATATCGACTAGGAACGACAAATCGGTGTCCCAAGTTCGAATTCCAGTTGAATTCCTTGCATTCACTTACGCACAAATACCCTTGGGAAAGATATTAATCTGTCTCCTCCCTCTAGTTATGGGTTAAATAACAGAACAGATTGGGTTCTATAGCCTTGGCTGACAACCAGTCTACCGCAAAATGCAATGGCAACCTACTCTGGGATAATCTTCTGCTCAGTCAGTCATGTCTCTTTTAAGACATGATCGTCCAAAGCGTGTATCACATATGGCACTTAACTGACTGATGGTATTCTCAGTGTCCTATAAACTTCAATGGTCTCATTCTTTTTCTAAATATAACTTCCTTTTTTTTTTCTATTTTTCTTGAAACTTCCTCATTTCTCACATGTTTGGACTATGATATTCTCTATATACTGCTGTAAAACTGCATCTCTCTTGTCTGAAATCTTTTTCGTCTTCTTCCTTTTATTATTATTATGTCATTTTTCATCATATTTCGATTTCTGCTTTGGTCTCACTACCAACCAAGTCTGCGGGGAGACCTAAGGCAGGCAGTGGCGTGTTGTTATGGCTCCATTTCATGTTTTTCTATCTTCCCTATCATCATCAGCATTACATAGATAAAGTTTTCCTTAGTGTGTGGGCTGTACTTAATAAGACAATTTTTTGTATGTCTCTTAAACTGGGGTTTCCAGGGATTCTTTCAATGTGTTGTTTTGTTCCATTTTTTATCATTCCAAGTGCACCTACTATCACTGGCACAACTCTTGTTTTCAATTTCCACATTTTTTCGATTTCAATTTCCAGGTCTTTATATTTTGACAGTTTTTCAAATTCCTTGATTGCTATGTTACAATCCGCTGGACAAGCCATATCAATTAATAGACAAGTTTTCTCCTTCTGGTTTTTAACAATAATGTCTGGCCTGTTTGCTTCAATTTTTCTGTCTGTGTAGATGGTGTAATCCCATAGAATGGTTACATCTTCTATTTCTGTAACCGGTGCTGGATGATGTTCATACCAGTGTTTGTTTACAGCTTTTCCATAATGTTTGCACATTGTCCAATGTAAATATTGCCCAACTCTATCGTGGTGATTTTTATATTCGTTTGGGGCAAGCACAGAACAGCCTGAGATTAGG
The DNA here is from genome assembly GCA_037127315.1 of Ascarosepion bandense. Lineage (NCBI taxonomy): Eukaryota > Metazoa > Mollusca > Cephalopoda > Sepiida > Sepiidae > Ascarosepion > Ascarosepion bandense. Next base: position 7,869,892 of record JBBBDQ010000284.1, on the reverse strand, counting down.
TGGTCTATTGTTTCTTGGTGTTTATCACAAAACCTGCATTTTGGATCCATATTATTATGCATAATATTTGCCTGAAAGTTTCTCGTGAAAAGACTTTGGTCTTGTGCTGCAAGTATAAATCCTTCAGTTTCAGACTTTAATCCAGATGCACGTAACCATCGATGAGTATTAACTTTGTCAACATTGGATTTATTGGCACGTACTGGATATTGGCCATGCAGAGGTTTGTCTTGCCAGCGCTGTTTCATCTTTTCAAGAGCTTTATCTTTGGCTTTCATTTTCATATTTTTTGCCGCAATAGTTGGTTCTTGGCTTCTGTTTTGCTTTTCTACAGAATCTACTAACTGTAAATCTTTATTATTATTATTATGTCATTTTTCATCATATTTCGATTTCTGCATTGGTCTCACTACCAACCAAAGTTCTGCCGGGGAAAGACCTAAGGCAGGTTGTGGTGTGTTATTATGGCTACATTTCATGTTTTTTCTATCCTCCCCTATCATCCCCTAGCGTTACATACCAACCAAAGTTCTAATTAATGTGTGGGCTGTATTTAAAGAGGCAATTTTTTATATATCTCTTAAGCTGGGGTTTCCATGGATCCTTTCAATGTGTTGTTTTGTTCCATTTCTTTTTTTTATAATTCCAAGTACACCTATCACTGGTACTATTCTTGTTTTCAATGTCTACATTTTTCTATTTTAATTGCCAGGTCTTTATATTTTGATAGTGTTTCAAATTCCTTGGTTGCTATGTTACAATCCACTGGACAAGCCATATCAATTAGAAGGCACATTTTTTCTTTTTGGTTTTTAACAATAATGTCCGAAATATTTGCTTCAATTTTTCTGTCTGTGTAGATGGTGTAATCTTGTAGAATGGTGACATCTTGCATTTCTGCAACCAGTGCTGGATGATGTTCATACATATTTTTGTTGACATATTTCGAAAGTGTTTGAACATTGTTCAGTGTAAATATCGCCCCACTCTATCGTGACGATTTTTATTCATTCGGGGTAAGTACAAAACATTCTGAGATTAGATGATCTATTGTTTCTTGGTATTTATCACAGAACATACATTTTGGATCCACATTATTATGTATAATGTTTGCCTGAAAGTTCCTAGTGAAAAGACTTTGGTCTTGCGCAGCAAGAATAAAGCCTGCAGTTTCAGACTTTAATCCAGATGCACGTATCCATAGATGAGTATTTGAACATTTGGTTTATTAGCACGTTCTGAATATTGGCCATACAGAGGTTTGTCTTGCCAGAGTTGTTTTATCTGTTCCAGAGCTTTATCCTTGACTTGCTTTTTCATATATTTTGCCTCATTATTTTTGTTATTATTACTGTTATGAATATCTTAAAATGTACAGCGTTCTCTCGGTTTTTTAATATTCCGTCGTTCTCCCACTCGAAAAAGACTAGATTTATTTAGTATGATGCCAGTTGACTACTGCGTCGAACTGGAAGAAAATAAACCCCCGTGATATATCTAACTCGGGTTTGGGGTTTTGAAATATGATGTAAATTTAATAATAATTTTGCGAATGTAGAAAAATTGCCAAAATGTTTTTTGATAAAGTAAGTCAGAAGGAGTAACAGTTTTATCGATAGGTATTAGAAAGAAAGAAACTGAAAAAGAACATAGGTCCAAAAAGAAAGAAGTAGGACCCTGCAGAGAAAAAAGAAAGAAAAGCTAAAAAAATAAAATGGACTACAAAGAAAGAAAGAAAGAAAGAAAGAAAGAAAGAAAGAAAGTAGAGTCCTGCAAAGAAAAAAAGAAAGAAGAGCTAAAAAATTAAAATGGACTACAAAGAAAGAAAGAGGGAAAGAAAGAAAGAAAGAAAGAAAGAAAGAAAGAAATAACGAAAGAAGTGTAGTCCTGCAGAGAAATAAAAGAGCTAAAAAAGAAATGGACCACAAAGAAAGAAAGAAAGAAAGAAAGAAAGAAAGAAAGAAAGAAAGAAAGAAAATGAAAGAAAGAAAGAAAGAAAGAAAGAAAGAAGGAAGTGTAGTCCTGCAGAGAAATAAAAGAAGAGCTAAAAAAGAAATGGACCACAAAGAAAGAAAGAAAGAAAGAAAGAAAGAAAGAAAGAAAAGAAATGAAAGAAAGAAAGAAAGAAAGAAGGAAGTGTAGTCCTGCAGAGAAATAAAAGAAGAGCTAAAAAAGAAATGGACTACAAAGAAAGAAAGAAAGAAAGAAAGAAAGAAAGAAAGAAAGAAAGAAGTGTAGTCCTGTAGTCCTGCAGAGAAAAAAAAAGAAAGAAGAGCTAAAAAAAGAAAATGGACTAGAAAGAAAGAAAGAAAGAAAGAAAGAAAGAAAGAAAGAAAGAAATGGTCTAGTGAAAAAAAGAAAGCGTGGTGTAGTGTAAAGAAAGTAAGAAATAAATTCATAGAATAAATGGTCTTAACGAAAAAGGTTACGAAACAAACAAATAAATATTCAATACTGAACGAAAGGAGGAAAACATGGAAACGTGAAAAGAAATTCAAAAAAAGAACTATAAATGGGCAAAAAGCAATAATGAAAACCCCAACTAAACAAGTCATCAAAAAAAAAAAAAAAGAAAAAGTGGGAGAGCACAAAACGGCAATAACGCATCTTTAGTTAAAGACAAGTAAGAGAAACGACGAGTTAATTCTGATTGTAGACAAGTGGATATGTGGTGGCCACTCGACGCCATTATGAGCGTAATAAAATAACGTCGAACAGGTGCATCGCCGAACGCTGGACGTAGCTGCGCGCGAATGCACTTAATCTCTGACCAAATAAATTAAATAATTCGGCGCCGAAATGATGCCACAGGATATTAAACAGGGAACGAAAAGCAAATCGCCATAATTTAGCCATGTTTATTAAATATCGGATGGATCTTGTTTCATTTAAGCCAAAATGTTCGAGACATTTCTTTTCTTTAAAATGATTTCATTTCATTTAGATTTATTTGTTGACTCTGGCCACGTCTTTACTGTAAATTCTCAATTATTTATTGATTCTAATATGTAATTAAATCCGAAAAACGTGTTTTCATATAAAATTTTGACAAATTTCGCTGATGATTTATAAAGAACATAAATATATCATAAATAAATTATCTTCCCATATCTCTCTCCTTTCATGCATGCACACTATGTGATATATATATATATATATATATATATATATATATATATATATATCAAAGTGAGGAGAACCAACAGTTTTAGAATTCTTAGATCTTCGGCATTTATTCTTAGTTAAATTGAACACACAGATAATTTTTATCTGTCTTGCCACATCCATAAATAACCAATGTATTGTTCCTTATATTCAAATGAAAACCATTTTTACAACAATGAGCTAACATTGATGACAAGGTCAAAATCTCGAAACATAGAAATTTCCGTGTCGTAATGTAAACTATATTAATTTTAAATTAAAAAAAAAACAAACAAATTGTATTATATATATATATATATATATATATATATATATATATATATATATATAACATATGCAGTAGAGAGAAAGAAAGAAAGAAAGTAATTAAAAAAGAAAAGAAACGGTTTAGTGAAAGAAGGAAAGGAAGAAATTGTAAAGAAGAAAGGAAAGAAATTGTAAAAAAAGAAAGAAAGAAAGAAAGAAATGTAGGAAAGAAACACACTAAAGACAATTGAGGAAAAAGAAAAAGACAAAAAGTAAATGGAGAAGGAAAGAAAATAGCTAAAGAAAGAAACAAACAGACAGACAAAGAGCTGAGAATAGACAAAATATTTGCGTGTGTGTATGTGTGTGTGTGTGTGTGTGTGTGTGTGTGTGTGTGTGTGTGTGTGTGTGTGTGTGTGTGTGTGTATGTCTGTAAGATGACGCAGATTGAGTGATGGTATTAATAAAATAGTGCTCGATGTAATATAAGAATGATATTGATTATATACCAATAAATATATAATTTTTTTTTTTGTCACCGGTAATACTAAAAGTATAAAAATATTGGAATGCCTTTCTACACTTATTTAAAATAAAATAAAAAAAATAATGAAGTTACTAAATTTTGACTAAGTTATAGTCAAGATAGCCATTACAGATTCAACCAAGAATTAAGAATGACAGAGCCAAAAGTCTTCCAAATACCAATCGGTGTTTCCCTTCCAGAAGTTAATTTCTTCAAATATTCAATCAGAATAACTTATTTAGACAGTCGAATCGGCCGCCAACAGAGCCATTTGCCCATGCAACATTTAACTAACTTTATAATATTTGTCTATATTTCTGAGATTAGGTAGTATTTACATTATTTTCCTTAATAGGACTATTGTCCTCGTTTTCGTTGCTATTTGTCATTCTTATTCCTTGTGCAAAGTCTTTTGGTAGTCGTGAGTTATCTCCCTCTAAACCGACCATCTAAGTTACTTGTTCACCACTGCTGTAGCCTTGTACTGAACTCACAATTCTTTGAGTCAAGTTACTGGAACTGAACAACGTCTATATCCACTGATCCATCTGTCCTGGCACATGGCCCAGTAAATATCTTTGCACAAGGAATGAAAATGATATACTTCAGTGATCGTAATAAAAGATTCGGTTTGAAATTCCTAGAACCTGTAGAATACCGGAGCGTACAACGGCGAAAATGTAGTACAAAGGGAGACCAAGATGAGGACAATAGTACGAATAATGTAAATAATTTAACTTTCTAATGTATTTATCGGGGAAGTAAGGAGGGGATACAGGTCAATTCCTAGAAGCATGTGAGTAAAACGAGCTAGTACAGTAGCAGAATATAAATGCCGTACAAATTACAGTTGAACACTGTGCGTTTAGCAGGCGTCAACAATAAGAATTTGATTTGCATGCCTCCCTGGCAGACAGATGCGCTTGGTAAATGAACAGTAGCCGGCCATTATATATATGGATATATAAACATAAAGAGTTTGTCGGTTTCTTTTCATTTAAAGCAACAGACTCTTTCTGTTTATCAACACTCTATCTCTACACCGATATCAAGCACTTTATGATAAAAACCCTGTTTGCCAAAATACATTTTATAAGTAAAATTACTGAAAAAACAATAACCTTGGCGGTAAACATGATCACACACACACACACACACACACACACACACACACACACACACACACACACACACATATATATATATATATATAAAGTTATAATTATTATATATAATAAACAATAAGTACATCACAAAATAGTATGGAAAGGTTGCACGCAGGAAAAATTGCTCTATGCTATATTAAATGGCTGAGCTATATTTTACATGTAAATCAAATTTTAAGTGGGCAGTGGTCAACCTTTCAAAGCAATCGTCAGCGGTCGGTGATTGTAGTGTGTGAAAATTGGAAACTTTATAGGCTCTGGCAAGTCACAGACGCTGATGTTGTTTCCGGCTTTCTCTTTTCCAATCTTTTCACTCTTACGTAGCCCCCTGCACATTAGTGGCGTTATCGCCTTGCTCGGGGTGATACGATTAAAAAAAAAAAATTGAAAATGTGTTATTTCACCGACTTGGATTTCAACCTTTCGGTATCTTTACATTCATAAATAACCCCTCCGTTCGAAAAAATTCCTTTTCGAGAGTTGAAAACGGTAAAATCAGTGACTGTAAATCGCCTGAAGATATGAAAGGCTTGAAACTTAAGTCGCGGAAAAAATTAATTCCAAATAAAAAATATTCAAATGTTCTAAAATATAATTGTATTGAATATTTTTTAATGCAGTTATGTACTGGCCTAATTAAATTATGACCAAAACCTAACTATATATATATATATATATATATATATATATATATATATATATATTGAGAAAGAGAGAGAGAGAGAGAGAGAGAGGTAGTTATGAACATAATGTGGTAGACATATATTGGATACATACATATATGTACGTGTGTAGTGGCATCGACTTAGTATAACGGTTAGCAATCTAGTCTCAACAGACAAGTTACGACTGAGTAGGGACTTCGATACTCACTGGGTGCCCCATGCTTTCGGCTTTGAGCCACATCTAAGCTACGCTTAGAAAATCACCATATACATACTTGTGTATGTGATTGTTATTACCTACACGTTCTTTTAAAGTCAATTGCCTCTTTTTCTTCTTCATTTTCATTTAATTACTCAAATACTTTCTTCTTTTTCTTTTTCGTTTAGTTCCACTCTTTTCTTATTTTCCAGATTTCTTTCTATCTCAGTAAATTTCTGTTTACATAGTACTAGGCAAACAATCTGTTTCATCTATTGATTCGACACTGCAACGACGAATTTCCGAGCCGAGTACTTCGTGACCAGCTGTGTCACCAATGAGCAATAATATTATCGCTCGTGATAATCATTAATTGCTTATGGATCCTACAGATGGAAGCTCTGTGTTCTACCATAATATCATTCTTCCTGACTCCGACCACAACACTGATTGCTAGTTCCTGTCTTTTGTGGGCCTACCAGAATGTCTGCTGAGTAAGCGTGCGATCAAAACGCACTATTTAGCACATGTCAGGATTTCACAGGAACTAGAAAAGATAGGTTTGTGTGCGTGTTAATCTATTTAATTGCATGTGGATGTTTGTACTCATCTTAGATTTCTTTTTTCACATTTCAAACCAAGCAAGGCGTTAATGCCACTATGATGCAACGGGTTAATCAGAGTGAAAGAGACGACTTTAGTGGGGAGAAAGGACAATAAAATAACGTACTTTAACAAGACAGATAATGGTGAGTAGCGTTGCATTTAAATTTTTAAATATTATAGGTAGCAGAGCGAACAGAAATGGGAAAAGTATACAGTTTATTTTTTTAATCATTTCACTTCAAGCAAGGCGTTAATGCCACTAAGACGCCAAAGTGGGGTTACTTGAAATTAAAAATAATGAGAAAACTTAAGTGAAGAGTGTAGGGGCCTCGGTAATGCTTGGTAAATTGGCCTTGTATCAAACACGTCCGAAGTCCCCACAATTTAAATATCAGAAGGTTGAAGGTTGAAATGTGAAAGGATAAAATATCACGTGTGTACATTATAACAATTTTTTTTAAAGAATGACAAAAGTGTAAGAAGGAAAATATAAGTGAAATTTTGTTAACTAAATACTGTAATATATTTGTGAAAAAAAAGTTAATTGAGAAAATGCATGCAGTTTTTTAGTTAAAATTGTTTGTAGTAGTAATGTATGTATTTAAATGTCCGTAGTAGCTTAAAGTTTATGGTTGTGTAGTAGCAGAAAGTCTTTGTTCCTTCCTCTTTTTGTTAGGTCGGCAACAGGTTGAAAGAGAGAGTAAAGAAATAAACAAATAAAGCAGTAGTACTTGTCGATATAGTTGTTACTTTTGTCCTTTTTAGCGAAAAGTGAAAATGAAGAAAAAGACGTTGAAAGAAGAGGTCGAATGAAACTGTGGCGTGCCCTACGTCCGGGTTGGCGTGGAGTGAAAAAGTTGAAAAAAAAATTGGCAGTAAGGGCGGGTCAGCTTGAAGTTTCTTTTCTACATGGTGAGATGCTGTCAGCTACTGCTTCCATCTGACTGACTGCTGTCTCTCACTGACCCGTTGACTAACTGACTGTGACCGGTCAGGGGACATTCTTAAATATTGAATTCTGACCACGTTGGGAGGCTCCACGGACCATTTTTTTTAGCTGTGAAAAAAACTGTTTCGCTGACGTATTTTGAATTTCTCGATTTGTCAACCAATCAGGATCTAAGGTTTTGCTTTTCACACTGAGTCGTGAAAAAGGAAAGCTTTTAGCTGTTTGAATCCTCTTTTGCGGTGTGTAATTTTACTTTTGGTTTTTCCCAAATGTTGTGATCGTTTGAATTTTATTTTGCGGGTGAGAAATTTATTCTGTGTTTTTAGTTAGTTGATGGCCTATATAGGATTTGTAGCCGAAAAGAGGAAGGACAGCAAAATAACATATTTAAAACAACAGAAGATTATGATTGGTGCTGCATTTACATTTTTGAAGTTTGTAGGTAGCTCGGAATAGAGAAACAGTATGTAGTTTTTGCTTTTTTTATAATTTCCTTTTATTTATATAAAAACCATTTGACATTAGCTTGTCAATTTGTAAATCGCTCCCTTTTTCTACTGGTCAGAACAAATTTCACGCAGGCTCGCAAAACTTTGCCTTGGTTTTCTTCAGCTCTGAGCCAATCCCTTTTTCTCTTGGTCAAAAATAGATTTTCGCACTGGCTCGCAAATTTAAAAGCAGTGAGGAAAAGAGAGTAATTTTTATTCTGTATTCACCACATCACTTCACTTCCCAGATTTGAGGGAATCTGCTTTAGTACATGAATAATTTGATATTAAATTGGTCTTGTCCTAAATATAACCAAACTCCCCACAATTTAAAGTTTATCAGAAGGTTGGAAAGAATAAAACTGCTTCGTATGTACAAATAAATGAAAAATTATTTATCAAACAGCATAACATCCAATTGTATATTTAAATTTATTAAACTGTGAAAATGTTCTAAGAGAAAATGTAGTAAGGAGTTTACAGAATTAAGAGTTCGTTTCTTTTAATGAAATGTGATTTGTACAAAAAAGAGATAAGTCAATGCTTTCGCTGTATGCATCAATAAAATAGCAATAATATCTTGTTTCTCTTTTTTGTGTTAACCTGGATTAGGTTAAAAAAAGAAGGAGAGATAAAAAAAGAAAAAAAAGAAAAACAACACGCGAGAAGGTGAGGGAGAGCGAATGTGGGTTGCCGGGACAGAACGAGTATTTTCTTGCTACATCGTGTTCTCTTTGTCTCTCGTCTCTCTGACTAACCAACCGAAAAATGTGAAATATATAGCCAAATCGATCACATGGTCGGCTCACTTTTGGATTGGAAAAAATATGACACAGATCATTGAAACTACAATATTTTATTTTTTGTAAATCTCTCTCTTTTCTCTGGTTATTAAATATTTCACACTTGCTCTCGAACTTTGCCTTAGTCTTTTTCTCAGCAAAGAGGCAATATTTCTTTTCCATATTGGTTAAAAATATATTTTCACACTGGCTCGCGAATTTGAACACGCTGAAGAAAAGAGTTAGTTTTATCTCCTACTCACCACAGATAAACCTATACTTCTGTTCAAAAGAATGGAGACGTATATGAACCGTATGATTGTTAAACTACCCACGCCTACTGGGGAAAGATGAGAAAGAAAAGGGAATAAACAATTAGTAAATATAAATTCAGATTTCAGGCGGAGACGTTAGAAATACAGGGTTGAAGTAAACTTTAGAAAGAATGTGAAATTCTGTCTTAAATAATGAATAAAACTCTGCTCCTGTTAAAAAAAAATAAACGAGGAGGTGTATGAACCGGGATTAATGTTTTCCCCTTTATGCTCTTTTCTGTGACTAAAATTTTACCTGGTTGCCACGCATTGACTATCTTGCTAAGTTTGTTCCGATCTCTCTGAGTTAGTAAAGCACACAAGCCTCTCCACCCACAAGCTATTTATCATGGAGTTGAATATCTATAATACCGCATATTACTAGAAACAGATAACTAATAATTTCATGTGAAATAATGGTACACATGAAATCCAAACTATTTTCCCTATATTCGAGGTCAAGTATTAGAGTTTGAATGATAATCGCAAAAAGCCGAATTTGAATTCAAGTTGAATTTATTGCATTCACTTACACGCAAATACCCATAGGAAAGGTATTAATCCGTCACTATAATTAAAATAGCAGAACAGATTGGGTTTTGTAGCCTTGGTTGGTAACCAGTCTCACGCAGAAAGTAATAGCAACCTATTGCGGGAAAATCTTCTGCCCAGTCAGGCATGTCTCTTTCGAGACATGATCACCTAAGTTTGTATCACGTATGGCACGTAACTGACTGAATCACGAAAAATGAGGATTGACTATCATCTACAAATAAAGATAATACACCTGGTTCATCTTCAATTTATTTACCGTGTCCCCTCGGGATGTGGATGAACATGCCTCTCCTCATGTTCTTTTTTTAGTAGCTCTAAGCAAGGTTTGTCTAGTACTACACCACCCAATTACTGTACTGCTATCCATTTACGCAAGATCGCTAAGTAGTTCACCCGCAGTTTTTCTCTGTAGCTCTTGCCTTCAAGATGTCTTGTGAGTGTTAAATTTTTCAAGTCGTCTTTTTACATTAAGTGTCCATGCTTCAGATGTCTCTGATTCTAGGTAAAGGTGTCATTTTCTTTTTTCATTTTACTTAAAACTTCCACGTTGCTCATATGCACCGTCCATGTAATTAATAGCGTCCCTTTGGGGAACCTCATCACTACTGCTTCTGTGTATCTTTATGTTGTGTAATGGTTAGCATGCTTGTCTTGATAGAATCATTATAGTTTAGTTGTGAGTTCAGTCCTCACTGGGTACCCCAATATTATCGGCCTTATCCTACATCTAAGCGGCGCTTAGAAAATCACTGTCTCTCTTGCCTCCGGTGTCTTCTTTTTTTTTTATAATCGTGTGGCCCCCAAGAAAGGCATTTTACTGCTACTGTTGCGCAGGAGGTCACATAGAAGGAATGTTATGAGAAAGAGTGACAGATTACAGGGGGTGTCAGGAAAAGAGTATGAGAAGGAAGAGAATAATGATGAGAGTAGGGTGGACGGAGAAAAAAGCATGAGAGAGAGAGAGAGAGAGATGTAAGTTAGTGGGACCGGAGATGACTATTGACTTTACATTTAAATTCTTGGAAATTGTAGCTGTCGGGTGAGCAAGTAAATGAAAGGGAATTCCACATGTTGGAAGTGCGGGAAAAGATGCTGGTGGGGTAGAATTTGCGTATACAATTTATTGGTTTCACAGTAAAAGGGTGGGACCTAGTTGGCTCGAGAAAATTTATATATAGGGAGTACCAAAGAGCTAAGTTCATCGGTGCAGAAGCCGTGAAAGTATTTGTAGAAGAGACACATGGAAGCCACACTGCGTCGGTGAGAAAGCGACTGTATCCTTAGCTGCCAAATCGAGATCGATCACATTACAGATTTTCCGCTGGAATTTGGTCAAGGACACCTAGATGGATAGCTGCAACACGCGACCAGATATGGCAGCAATATTCAATGCATGGGCGGATGGTCGATTTGTATATGTGCAGAATTGTTTCGAACGGTAAAATCTTCCTGGCCATAGACAGAGAACCGACTTTCTTAGCAGCGGATTCAGCTATGGATTCTATATAGTTATTCCACTTGAGATCTGATGTGGGAGTTAATCTGAGGAGGCGCAGTGTTTTACTTTCAGGGAGAGGAAGCCTGATCCATGTTAATGTGCGGGAGGAACGATTGCTGTGATGGTTAATAGATAGCGGCATCGTTTTTGAAGCGTTAAAATTTACGAGCCATTTCTTACCCCAGTCCACCACGGATTGGAGGACTTTTCAAGCTCTGAAGCGAGGTTTGCTTTGTCAACCTCGGCAGTTTTTTGATCGAGACAAGAGTAAACCGTAGTGTCGTCAGTGTATATGCCTATATGGGATCTTATTACATCGGGGAGATCGTTAATATAGATAAGGAAAAGCCTAGGACCTAGGATTTAGCCTTGAGGGACACCCGCGTTCGTGTGATAGTATTGGGAGGCTTGTCCGGTCAATACTACCTTCATTGTACGATTTTAAAGGAATGACTAGATTAGGTCAAACAATTGTCTAGATATACCATAGGCATGCAGCTTGCAAAGAAGAAGAAATTGTTCAGCAGTTCCTTCCATGTAAAAGGACTGATGTTGCATAGAATTTCATCACAGATTTCTTGATTTCTAATGACATTTTAATCTTAATATTTTGCTTAGTTTTGGGAAGGCATCTTTCTCAGTTCCAATCCGCGTTCGGATTTCAGTTTCACATTTTCCGTCGTCTATTTAAACTTTTCTACAAATTGAATAGATCTGGTGAAAAGACACATCCTTGTCTTACGCCCCTATTAGCATTTTGGTCATCCGACCTTCATACATATTTTGTGAATATTTTTGCATTCAGTATCACGCAGATAAATGTCTAATGAATCATTTTTTATGTAAAACAAAAATGAATAAAAAGTAAAAAAAAAAAGTACAATTCCATCAAAATATAACATGTGCGATGATGGCTTTTCACATTTTCTTTTTCTTTGTAAGTCTCATCATAAACTGAAGAGCTATGGTGATTCTGGAGCAATGATAGATCTCATCTAATCTTACTTAACAAATCATTTTAAGGAAACTCCATTCGTCTAAATCCTTTCCCGCTAATATTGGTGTCTCCCAGGAATCTAACCTTCCACCTACTTTGATTTTTCTCTTAATCATCAAACTTCCCGACGTCATTAAATCCCATTTCGGTATTTATGCTGATGACACAATTATTAAATCCTATCTTCATGATACATCTGATAGGCTTGATAAATTTGATAGGCCCGATAATGTAAAATTAGCAGTTGATCTCAAACCTGAACTACAGATTGACTCCAGCCACTTTCTCATTGTCGAGATGTGGCTTCCCTCTGCCTTTTCTATAAATATTTTCATGGCTTCTCCTCTGATGAACTTGGGTCACTGGTGAATTTACTCAGGCAACCAGACTGGAAACAAGGTCTCACGCTTTTACAGTTAGATCAACTAAATACAAACAATAATTCTATTCCATCAGCTTCTTTTCTCGCACTTTCCGTCTGTGGAACTCCCTTCCATATATATGTTTTCCTGACGGCTATCACCTCCAGGTACTTAAAGGCAAAGTCAATTCCAATCCCTTATCTATTTAACTCCAGCCCTTTCTACATCATCGCGTGTATTTTGTTCTTTTCCTTTCTCTCTACCTTCGCAACAGTATACACTCCTGGGTTCACATTCTTCTCTTGCCCCTGCTCTTTCACCCCTGCTGATGGTTTGTCTTTGTCTTCAGTCTCCTCCTGCCTAATACTTCAACTCACTTATGTAGCCCCCTACACATCAGTGGCGTTAACGCCTTGCTTGTAGTGAAGTGATTAAAAAAAAGGGTAAGTGGTTAACTGGGTCAAGAAAGGGCCTGTAATTGTTAATGCCACCAAAATGAATTTGCTGTCTTTTTGTTAACTTAAAAAATCATTTTGACCGTCCCTCAGTATGTCTAATATTAATCTCCAGGGAAGCAACTCATTGCGTCTTCTTCGGCTCTTCCAATGATATGAAGGGGGAATGATTATATAGAATCAATTGGTAGCTCTGCTGTTAGGAAAGTTAGTTCATTGTGTCCTGCCAGACAACTTTTTCTCACCAAATTTTTTCTTTCACTTTTATAAATCAACCATTCGCCCCTTCACTGATTAGTGCTGCCAGATCTATCCTAGTGTTCCAGCTATATATCTCAAGAATTTCGACAAAATTCAAAATGTATGTAATATTATTCGTCTTGACCTGACATCTCGATTTCAGTCACTTTCCCACTGCCATAAAGTCGTTGCCCCCTTTTTTTCATGGTGATTGTTCTAATACGTTTTACTGCTTGTTTCCTAGATTCTATAAATAATAACTTAGTACTCGATTAGTAACATCATCTCATCGTTTTACTGTTGAAATACCAAGTTGTAACCGTAAGTCCTATTCTAATAGTTTCTTTTATCTTACTTCTTATTTGTGGAACTTTCTTCCAATTTTTTGCTTTACTGTCACCTAAGATCTACAAAACTTTAATTACCCCATCAATCGACATATTCTTTCTTTTTTAAACATGTTCTTTTATTGTCCTTTCTCCTCATTAACGTCTTGTCATTATTTTTCACTTTCAGTAACCTATTGCGACTTAGTGGCAGTATTGCCTTTGCTTGAGAAGAAAAGAATTTTAAAGGGTGTTAGGTATGTGGCCCGTGGATTTTGCTGTCCTTTCTCCCTTTAACATGCCCTGTGAATGTCAAATTTACTAAGTCTTCTTACCTCAGTAACCTTCAACTTCTTTTTTCTCTGATTCTAAATAAAAGTATCTATTTTTTACTTTCAACTTTCCCTAAAATGTCCTTGTTATTTCCCCGCGTCGTTCATGACATTATCAGCATCCATCTGAAGGACAACATCTCTGTTTACTCAAGTGTTCTTTTATTTCTGTGAAAAAAATTGTTCATCATTCACAACCATGTAGCAGGGTTTGATAATACACGACAGTGAAAATAAAATACAGTATGAAAAATAATACTAATAATGCTATTACTACTGATAATAATAAATAAATAAACTAATTAAAAAATACAAACGAAAATGAACGTACAGCAATAAAATATCACAAAGAAATCTGTGGTTCTGTTTTGTCGAAAATGCAAAGCCATTTTGTATAATTATATTGGTGGCGAATTTTAAACATACAAAATAAGCATGTCGGTTCATCAAAATAAACAGGCCACCATTTTGATATAAGTTTAATAAAACAGGAAGCAAAATAACTATGCTACGAAGAGAGATATTTGAGCAAGGATTAGCGGTCAAATAAGGGCCGGTACCGTGCGAGGGTGAAAGAAATTCAATGAAATATTTCTATCATGGCGGCAATTGTATTTGGTAGAAAAGTGTAAGTACAAACCGAACTGAAAGAAAATGAAATATTAAAAAATATAATAAAAAACAAATAAAGAGTAAAATATAAAATGCAGAAAAGTAAAATATTTTAGGGAAATGTATGATAAGCAAGAGACAATAATGCAGTGAGTCAATATAGGAAAAGGAAATTATTAGTAAATGAAAAAAAAAGTAACAGAAAAATTTATACTAATTTATATAAAAGAACGAACGATAGAAAAGAATAAAAACAGCATAAAATAATGGACCAAAAAATAGTTTATTAAGCATATATATGAAAAAGAAAGAGAGAATGAATAATGCAAGAAAAATATGAAACGAAAGAGAGAAATAAGGATATGTAAGCAAAAATTTAAGAAAGAAGGAATGAAAACAAGTGGATGAAAAACGAAAGAAAGAATGGAAGGAAAAGAGTTAAGAATTAAAGAATGCGCTAAATACAAAGAACTACGAAGAAAGAAAGAAAGAAAGAAAGAAAGAAAGAAAGAAAGAAGATGAAGAAAGCTTGAGGGAAAGAAGAAAAGCAGAGGTAAAGACAAAATAAGAAAATAAATACTACGAAGAAAGAAAGAAAGAAAGAAAGAAAGAAAGAAAGAAAGAGAAAGAAGATGAAGAAAGCTTGAGGGAAAGAAGAAAAGCAAAGCTAAGAATAAAATAAGAAAATAAATACTACTACTACGAAGAAAGAAAGAAAGAAAGAAAGAAAGAAAGACAGAAAGAAAGAACCAAAGGAAAAAGAAACAAGAGCTAAGAATAAAAGAACGAAATGAAGAAGATAGAATACAAAAAAATACTGAAAAAGACAAAGATAGGAAAAAGAAAGAACGAGAAAGAAACAAGGCGAAGAATAAAATAAATAAATGAAGAGAATATACAACTACGGAGAAAGAAAGAAAAGAGAAGGAAAGAAGAAACACGTAAGAATGAACGAAAGAAAGAAACAAGAGCTAAGACTAAAAGAATGAAATAAAGACAATAGGCTACGAAGAAAGAAAGAACGAAAGAAAAAAAGAAAGAAAGAAAAAGTGAATGGAGAAAGAAAGAAAGAAAGAAAGAAAGAAAGAAAGAATGAAAGAACCGAAAATACGTAAAAAGACCAAACAAAAACGATGGTGTATGGATTCATCATTTTCGAAACCTTCAAGCAAAAAGGCTTTCTCGATTTTAGCTTGAATAAACTAATAAATATTTAAACAGCAGTTGAAATTATTTGCTCTAAATATTATTTTTTGATACATCGGGAAGTTCTGCACTCAATGAAACATGTGCGGATGAATATGAGAGAAACAGATATGTACTCAGTAGCCTGTATATAACGAACTGGCCATTTATATAGATAGATAGATAGATAGATAGATAGATAGATAGATAGATAGATAGATAGATAGATAGATGACAGTAATAGATAGATAGATAGATAGATAGATAGATAGATAGAATAGATAGATAGATAGAATAGATAGATAATAGATAGATAGATAGAATAGATAGATAGATAGATAGATAGATAGATAGATAAGATATGAACAGTAATAGATAGATAGATAGATAGATAGATAGATAGATAGATATTGTAATAGATAGATAGATAGATAGATAGATAGATAGATAGATAGAAATGAACAGTAATAGATAGATAGATAGATAGATAGATAGATAGATAAAGATTGTAATAGATAGATAGAGATAGATAGATAGATAGAAATGAACAGTAATAGATAGATAGATAGATAGATAGATAGATAGATAGATAGATAGATAGATAGATAAAGATTGTAATAAGATAGATAGATAGATAGATAGATAGATAGATAGATAGATAGATAGATAGAAATGAACAGTAATAGATAGATAGATAGATAGATAGATATATAGATAGATAGATAGATAGCAAGTAACCAAATTGTAAGAGCTAAAAAAGAATTATTGCCCTTGTATTTAATCTATTAGTTTGGTGAAAATAATTTTTATGATACGAAATAGTAAAGTTAGAAAAATATTTCCTTCTTTATTAACAAAGAATAAATTGTTACAAGGACTAGTAGAATATAACATAATTTATTTAAATACCGTGTCTCCTTCAAGTGATAATAGGTATCCACAGCTTCTTTTTTCTTTAGCATGTATGAATTCTGAAGTTCTGTTTTGTTTTTGTTTTTTTTTCCCCGTTGTCTTCTCAGCAGTTCGATTTTTTGGTGATCATGGTTAGAATTCAAAGAAGATGAAGAGTTGGTAATGAAAACGTACACATTCACAAGTACTGCGTCCAACAAAAATCTTTAATGAATTGTCTGGAGATACAGATGTAAGTGTATAACCGTTGATCATAGCATCAAAAGCCCCACCGGAGACTACCGTACGGTCTAGGGTCTGCTCACAAGATACAATTAGCTTCGGTATAATAGCTCCAGTATAATCTAATAGCTCGGTATTATAGCTCGGGTATAATCTACCTGCTGATTAGGTAGCCTTTTCAGTAGTTATTCCAACGCTCACATCCATGACAATCATGACAATAAGAAAATACAGGCATGGTAATCTGAGGGTCAGTCAGTTAAGTGCCATCCGTGATACAGACTTGGGCGATCATGTCTCGAAAGAGACATGACTGACTGGGCAGAAGATTATCCCACAGTAGATTGCCATTGCTTTCTACGGTAGACTGGTTGCCGACCAAGAATAGAGAACCCAATCTGTCCTGTTATTTAACCCATAACTGGAAGGAATAGACGGATTAATATCTTTCCCAAGGGTATTTGCGCGTAAGCCTATATCCACTGCGCCACAACACACATCCAGGGTATATGTCCCGTTTACCCAAAAATCTATCCAGAACTCCTCATTGAGTCGAAAACGTCGTACATTAACCGGGAGCTCAGGTACCGAGTCAAGCATGTACATATATAAGGATTTAAAAACCCAGTGCGAGAAAAGCACTGACGGAGTTTGCTCGAGATGCACCGGTATAAAAATGGAAAGATAAATTCAAGAAAACATATAAAAACACAAATATATATATATATATATATATATATATATATATATATATATATTAGCTTAAATAGTAGACTTTGATAAACAGTAGCTATTCTGGCATGTACGCATCGCTCATTCAGTGAAATGGATTAGAGCGCTATAGCTATTGGGCGCGTATAATGATATGCGCTAAAAGTCTTCGACCGAACGGCCATAGCCCAGGGTAGCGTCGCCGACTGACGCCATTTCGCTCGGGTTTCAATCCTGGGTAAAAAAGCAATCGGAGTCTAACCGTACTGATGAGCTGTGATACGGCGAAACAGATCTGTTTGCGGATGGCAATATATATATATATATATATATATATATATAAAGATATTTAAGCTAATATATATATAAATACAGGTTTCATTGAATAATATAGGCAAGTTCTATTTATTTTATATATATATATATATATATATATATATACGAGAGTGCCCGTGACGCCAATAATGATGTTATATCGATATGCCGTCTAAAATGACGGCAACATATATACTAATGCATCTATTATTGAGCATCTTACATTAAAACATAAAGGAAAAAAAAAGAAAATAATCAAAACCTTTGAGCATGACATGATATATATATATATATATATATATATATATATATATATATATATATATATATTAAATGAAGAGAATTAGTAGCTTCAGAACCCAGCGTTTTCTGGCATTTTCTTTTGAAAAATATGCTAAATGCAACGCTGAGCATGATATAATTATTATTTTTATTATTATATTTTTATTATTAATTTTTTCTTTATTATATTCTTAGTATTAATAAAATATAAATTTAAATTATACACACACACACATATATATATATTTTTTTTTTTTTTTTTTTTTAATCATTTCACCCCGAGCAAGGCAGAAACGCCACTGATGTGCAGGGGGTTACATAAATGTAGAAAGATTAATTAGAAAAGAGTGAGGAGTACAAGCTAGTTAGAAAGGAACAATAGAAAACTGAGAAAGCAGGTGCAATGACAGGTACATGGGCGGAGAGAAAGGGAAGGTTATACAGGGGAGGGGAGAGAGCTAGAGGCCAGTGGTTAGTAGGTGAGTATTAACTTTGCTTTTAAATTTCTGGAGGTCGTAGCCGTCAGGAAAGCAAGAATACGGGAGTGAGTTCCACAGGCGGGAAGTGCGAGAGAGGAAGCTGCTGGAGTAGAATTGTCGTCTGCGTTTGGCTAACCTGACTGTGAATGGGTGGGACCCAGTTGCCAGTCTGGTTGAACGGGTAAACACCTGTTGAGGAGGCATCAGTGACTTAAGCTCATCCGAGCAGAAGCCATGAAGGTATTTATAGAAGAGACAGAGGGAGGCCACATTTCGACGATGGGAAAGTGGCTGCAGACGAGTCGCCAGATCAGAACCTATCACATTACAGACTCTCCTTTGGAGCTTGTCGAGAACACTGAGGAGAACGGCAGGGGCACCTGACCATAAATGGCAGCAGTACTCCATGCACGGACGGATGGTTGACTTGTATATATGCAGGATGGATTCAGGTGGAAAAAACATCCTGGATCGACATAGTGACCCAATCTTCTTAGCAGTAGATTTTGCTATGGATTCAATATATATATATATATATATATATATAATTAAATTTATATATATATATATATATATTTATATGATTAAATTTATATTTTATATATATATAGATAAATAAATACATGTGGTGTAGATATAGAAGAATCCAAAGGCGTATCCTGTACATAAAGTGGTAGGATAACTCTCTAGGAGAGCTCTAAATATATATGTATATAAATACATATAGAGCAAATATATGTAAAAATTAAGACAGACACGTTATTACATGTAAGAGCTAAAAGAGAATTATTGCCCTTGTTTGAATGCTGGATAATCTCATCACAGAAGAAAGACTTGAGCCAAGAGAAATGTGGTTTTACAAAAGGATGCTGATAATACTATGGACTGAACAAGAACGAAGTTTTATAGAAAATGGAAACAAAAAGGACACTTTTACTTCACATCAGAAAAAGCAACTGAAATTTCACTGGCACACAATATGGAGAGAGGGCTTGTCTTCAATATGTCCTGTCGGTGAGTCAGCCAGTTAATTGCCATACCTAATACACTGTTGGGTGATCATGTCTCTAAAGAGACATGACTGACTAGGTGGAAGATTTTCTCGCAGTAGGTTGCCATTTCTTTCTCTCGTAGACTGATTGCCAACCAAGGTGATAGAACCTAATCTGTCCTGCTATTTAACCCATAGTTGGAGAGGGAAGCGATGGATTCATATCTTTCTCAAGGGTATTTGCGCGTAAATGAATGAAACTGGAATTCGAACTCGGCTCTCCGATTAATCGTTCCGAGCCAATACCCCCTGCACCGCAATGCATATTCGTCCTGTCGGTAAAGGACATATTAAAAGCAAGAGAAACAGAGAAAAGTACTGCATAACCTATCTGACGAGCTTGTGTATATGGATGACAGGACAAGAGTTTGGAGAGATAGTGAAAAGGCAAAATTTTATTAAGAGTTACAGAAGCCAGAAAATTATGGTCCACGTCCTGAAGGGACTCGGCATATAGCAGATGTAAGCATTCGTTCAACATCGAGAATGTGAACAAAAATCATATTCAAATTATCGATAATCTACTTATCTGAATAAATATCAATTTTAATGATTATTTGTTTTACATAGATTATGTTCTGTTATTTGATTCTATAAATATCAAACTAAGATTTAATTGTGAACAAAATTTATAAATATTTAATTAGTTTTATACTAAAAACTAAGGAAGCTATATCAATAAGTTCAGTTTGTGTCTAAGTTTTGTTTAACAACATATCAACCTCTGTGAGTTATTTAATGCCAAAAAGGTGGGGTTTAAAGGTATTTTTTTAAATGTTCGGTTATAATTAGAAGGTTGATTTAGTCAGATTTTAATGAAAAGTTTTCCTTTTTATTCTTTTTTATTTTAGAAATCTGAAAATGTCTTCGAGTTTTGCATTCAAACATGTTTTGCTGAGAATATTTATTTTTCTTTCAAAAATGTGTTATGGTAATAATTTTTTTCAAAATGTATTGCTGGTAATATTTTTCTTCAAGAATGTATATTTTTCTACAAAAGGATTTTTATGTATATATTTCTGTAAAAGTGTATTTGAATACTTTAATAGTGCTTTTACCCAAGTGTTTGGGCTAACTATTTGCCCATAGCTGGGACCCTAACAGACACTAACACTCCGGGTTAGGGTGGTCCTGAGAACAGCAGCAATTAAGATGTGGTTCCATGTTCCTTACAACCTCCCAATTAGAGGCCTTCCAGCCGGATGCTGTTTACCGTCATGCCCAGGACCTCAAACTTTATAAGATATTATTTAGATAATATATAAAGTATATCTTATTTTACAACAGCAGTCACACGCACAATGACACGCACAGACACACACACATACACACACACACACATTAACATATATATATATATATATATATATATAGTGTTAAGTCGTGATCGTGCTTTGGTCCAAGATTGATTTTTTTTCATTGGTTTACTTGTGGAATGACATTTTGACATGTAGGATTATATATATATATATATATATATATATATATATATATATATATATATATATGAGTGCATACTGAGGTCAACGCCGAGCGATGACAGTCTGCTTCATAATTCAACAGAATCTTTATGGTTGATATACTGTTGATATTGAGTACTTTTACTTATAACGCAAACCATAAAAATACATTTTTGTGTAATATATGTACATATATGTGTGTATGCATGTGTACCACGTGTAGTGTGTACACACACACATACACGCACACACACACACACACACACACACACACACACACACACACACACACACATATATATATGTATATTTGTATCTGACAAATGAAATCAAGCTCCAATCGACTTTCCAATATACTGCCTTTTTTGTTGTGGTATTTTTTAAATTGAAGTTTTAAGTTAGTTCGTGTTTTGCAAACAATGTCTGAAGGAGCTGAATAAAGTGAAACATGTTAAAGACATTTTCTTACGTGTTCTTTACTTATTCTAACACACACACACACACACACACGCACGCACACTAACATATATATATATATGTGTGTGTGTGTGTGTGCGTGTGTGTGTGTATGTGTGTGTGTGTGTGTATTTGTGCCTAAGCGTGTGTGTCTTTGTGCGTGTTACAACACACGGAAAATAAATATACCGAATACAATACTCTTGATAATGGCTAAAAGACTGGCCGAAATCGCTCGGAACAATTAAAACTATGGACAATTTTTACATCCTGTAAATCCTAAAAAACGGAAAAATGTTATAATGCTGGAAAACTCATTATAACACTGATTAAATCGGCCTTGTCTTTATTCGATGAAAGATTCGGAAAAGAAAGTCCACTGCTTAACAAAACATCTATCTATCTATCTATCTATCTATCTATCTATCTATCTATCTATCTATGTACTAGTCTATTCAAATCTATCTATCTATCTATCTATCTATCTATCTATCTATCTATCTATCTATCTCAGTCTGTTCATTATCTATCTATCTATCTATCTATCTATCTATCTATCTATCTGTCTATCTGTCTATCTATCTATCTCATCTTGTTCGTATCTATCTATCTATCGATCTATCTATCGATCTATCGTTTCGGCAAGTTTTTATTTTTTCCAGATTTTTTTTTACTGTCATTTTCTGATATCAAAATATTATGATTTTGTTTAGTTTTTATCATATCCTTTCTTATTTATATTGAGTTTAATTGTTATTTCTTTTTCTTTCATCCTTTCTTTCTTTCTTTCTTTTTAGGCTTGTTGCTCGGGAAGTGACCACTTCCGGATGTTATCAGCTGTTTTCTTCATTCATTAAAAGATTCAAGCACTAAGACAAACGCACTTTTGGACATAGTAACTTCCGTCTTGGTGTCATTCATTTATGCTCACATTGTCTGTTTTACCAACAATTCCTTCCACCGATCCCCATAGCAGACCGTCGCCTTTGATTTTTCAAATTACATATACGCAGGCGAATATTTACAAGAAAAATATTTGTCCATCTGACTGCGCCTACAAATTACCGCTCTCTCTTTTTCTTTTTTTTTCTTTCTTGTGTTCATTCATTATTTTCATATTTTTAAAAATCACCTTCTTATCTAGCAACTCTTGTCCTCCAAAGACAATTGCTGGCATGCTTGAATTATTTTACTTCCATTTTTTATTTTGTTTAAATGATTGTTTGGTTCAGCTCTCTTATTTGCCTTTTTAATAATTTTCTCCATAATTTACTGAAATTGTTTCGTTTACTTGATGAATATTTATGTGCGTCTCTTAAAGTTAGATTTTTTGTAAAGTTAACATTTTTACTCTTGTTTAAAAATAGCTGTAGCAAAATAAAATCTTTATATGTGAACGGACGAAACGCAACAACTGAGATAATTTGTTCTTTTTTCTTTAATTTTATATATATATACATATATATATATATATATATATGTGTGTGTGTGTGTGTGTGTGTGTGTGTGTGTGTGTGTGTGTGTGTGTGTCCAAATCAATAAGAAAAAGGAAAAAAATTGCAACGTTTAAAACATTAATTTAAAACAGTGCTCAATATAAAAAAGAGCAATGAATATTTATTATTAATTATTACTTTAGAACATGTACAAACTTCAAACTACTACGAAATTGTACCAATTTTGTTCCCCGTCTTTTTAAAATCTTTTTACCTCGGACAAAAAGATTTTCCAAAATAAAAGAAAGTGGTGTTATTTATTTAATTTTTTTTTTCAAAACAATAAAACATTTATTACCATCATTATAAACTACCTGATGAGACATTGTTCTTTCAATGTAGAATATTCACAACTATAAAACAATTATTTTTTACATACTTGTATATAACACGTTTATTTTAAATGCAAATATATATTTTTAAAATAAAAAATGGAATCTGCGTATAATATTAAGACTGAGCCAACATTACAGTCACCAAATAAATGGTGACTGTAATGGTGTAATGTAATTATTAAATTTTAATTGACCTAACGGTCAGTCTATAGTTAGCTCCTGAATATTACTTTGTGCATCAAGTTGTGAGGGATAATATTATTTATTATTTATTAATATATACTTAATATCACTGTTTTATTATATCGGGCTCAGTTTTATTAATACCAGATGCGATATATATATATATCTATATCTATCTATCTATATATATATATATATATATATATATATATATATATATATATATATATAACCCCATATATAAGTAAATAAAGAACAAAGAAAATAATTTCAGAGTTCAAAATATTAATTTGAATCATTGTTCAATATAAAAATAGAGCAATGAATATTTATTGTTAATTATTACGTTAGAACATGTACAAACTACAAACTATTACGAAATTGTACCATTTGTCTCAATATTACTGACACATTGTTCTTTCAATGTCGAAACAAATGATACAATTTTTGTAGTAGTTTGTACATGTTCTAACGTAATAATAATATATATGTATATATGTTTTTACATTGTTCCGGGTGTTGTCTTCATCTTTATTTGTCATGTTTACGACGTTTCGGCTGTTGTACGCTCTAGCCTACTTCAGTTGCCAGGAATTTCGAATCGAACCTTTTATTCCGATATCTGGTGCATATCACCCTCATTCAATATGCGATGCAACTTCCGATATCCATGTAGTTATCTCCCTTTTACTCACCATATTTGGTATTTAACTCGCAACACTTTGAGTCCTGTCACTGTAACTAACCAACGCATATATCTACTGGGCTATGTGTTCTTGAGGACATCAGTGTATGAATTTCTGGAATTGGAAAACCTAATGTCTCAGTAACTATTTTTACCGGAACTCATATTGCAATCTTTAACGGTAATGATTTTCTCTAGCACCCCATATTCATGGTTCTCATATTGTATTAATTTCTCTGATTCGACTGCTTAGGAGATTTTGTTGCCTAGCATGTCCGCTGATTCCTTAATTTCCAATGATGTTCCTTATCAATTATTTCAACTTCATCTCATACGGGGCCTTGATAACTTTTTTCCGTCGATACGTCAGCTACGTCCGATTTTTCTATGCCACCGCGTGCTATGGTTGAGATGTTCTTGCAGCCTTACCTTACCTTATGGGGGCGGTCCGCTTCTTCTTTATATTTCTTTCCACTGTTACATAGAATAGCATACACAGAGTCCTTAGTCATGTTCTCCTCTACTAGAGGTTTTACTCGGAAGAGGTATCTGCGAAGTGTAGAACCACTTTTGATGGTCGTTCTGATGTTATATGGACCACAGGTCCTTTATATTTTCTACGGTAACCCCTCCACATAGTGTAGGCAGATCGAGCCTGTATTCTGAGATTTGTTCCCCGTTTCACTTCCACGTTCGTTGCAGCTGTTGTCATGTACCCTGAGTAGTTAAACTATCGCCCGGTTCACACTCCACCCACGTTTATTGAACAGGTGAAGAGGCTCATCCCTTGTTCCCTGTTTAGGATGTAGTTTCCAGCTTTCCCTTTTCCATTCTTTTTACCCTTACGTAGCCCCCTGCGCATCGGGGGAGTTATCGCTTTGCTTGGGGTGATATGATTAAATATATATATATATATATATATATATATATATATATATATATATATATATATGTTTGTGTGTGTGTGTGTGTGTGTGTGTGTGTGTGTGTGATCAACTTAAGATTAAAGACAAAATGAAAACTTACCTTGATAAAGTCCATCAGCGGAAGAAACGAAAATTTAACTCCAGCTGTGGGTTAAAAAGTAAGACATATTGTATTATGTAGCCTTGGCTGCTAGCCAGTCTACCGCAGTAAGTAATGGCAAACTACTGCAGAAAAATCTTCTGCCCTGTCAGTCACGTTTCTTTCGTGACATGATCGCCCAAGTGTATATCATGTTTAGCATTTAACTAACTGATTGAACATACCTTCAACCAATGTACATTTTAGAAAACAAAACGTCTTGTAAAATCCGATGATATAAATGCATTTTCTCCTACACTTGTAAAATCTAAAACAAATGAAA
This sequence comes from Ascarosepion bandense, assembly GCA_037127315.1. Classification (NCBI taxonomy): domain Eukaryota; kingdom Metazoa; phylum Mollusca; class Cephalopoda; order Sepiida; family Sepiidae; genus Ascarosepion; species Ascarosepion bandense. The sequence continues at coordinate 7,844,289 of JBBBDQ010000284.1, read as the reverse complement.
TATACTTAACCCTACATTTGCAAAATCCGGTATAATTTGAATGTACTTGGAAAATCTGACCGAGTGAAAATGTTCTTTCCGTTACAATAGTCGTGATATTTGTACTAAGATTAATTGTATTTACACGTGTATTTGTAAAACCTATGCCTACAGTTGTCTACTTGATTCTGTACTTAAAGGCAACTACAAGACCCCCTACAGAAGGTAGCAGAAGAAAGTAACAAGAAAGAACTAGAAATAAACTGCACGAAAACCGAATGCCTGATCATCAGTAAAAAGGGCAGCCCAATATGCCAAATACAGGTGGGGGATACCAGAATCAAGTAGGTACAAAAATTTAAATACCTGGGAAGCGTTATCACAGAAGACGGAATGTGCAATACAGAGATCCGAAGGCGAAATGGCATGGCGAAGGAAGCCTTCCAGAAGTTGAGTAAAGTATTAAGAAACAGGACAATTTCGCTAGAAACTAGGAAGAGAGTACTTGATTGCTATATGCTGTCCGTCCTTCAATATGGCAGCGAATGCTGGACAATACTATCAAAGATGAAGGAAAAAATTGAAGCAACTGAAATGTGGTTCTACAGAAGGATGCTACGAATATCATGGCTCGAGCATGTGAGCAATGATGAGGTCTTGGAAATTATGGAAACAAAAAGGAATTAATACTGAGCATCAGGAAGAGACAGCTGAAGTTCCTGAGACATGCAATGAGCAAGGAGGGATTGGAGAATCTGATACTAACAGGGCAGATAGAGGGAAAAAGAGACAGGGGAAAGCAATGGACAACATATTTGAAGGACCTAATCAGGTGGATGACGGAACGAGGATTGCATGGTGTAACAGGAGAAGGCGTGCTCAGAGCCACCAGAGATAGGGAAAGATGGAAGGCCATGATCTCCTACGTCCTGAAGGGACAAGGCACATAGAAGAAAAAGATCTTTTCATATATAAACGCACATTTAAATTGTGTTTAGTAACATTAGTTAAGATTTAAATGTATGTTCTCGGCTAATTGCAAATCCGATGAAGATAGAAATGCGAGTTTGTAAGATTTGTGTTAATTTTAATGTATTCAAATAATCTCTGCAGATGAGACTGTAGTTTATTGAATACTGGCAATATAACCCAGCATTGCTTGTTTTTTTTTTTTTTTTTTTTTTTTTTTTAACTGGTTATGTTGAAATGGTAAGGTTAAATGCTTATTCAAACAGCTCTACTGTAAGGGTGTCGTGACGAATAAGATAAAAAAAAATGCCTAGTAAGTATCGGTTTCTGTTGTATTTGTAAAATGGGATACATGTTTGGACAATTTGGCCAATAAACGGGGATGATCTATGTACCATTGAAATAGCGGGTATAACGGGAGCTCGTCATATGATACGATGACGTTGTGACGCAGAAGAAGTGGATGCATTGTCCTTGCAACGTTGGTGGGATTGGCATCTTGTAGAAAATGTGAAATTGTAATGGCATATAATAAGGTAGAAGTTACAAAAAAGACCCGATTTTTGTTGGAATAAAACTAAGAATTTCGGAGAAATAGTCAGTCATATAAGTGCCATAAGTGCTACACGCTTGGGCGATCATGTCTCGAAAGAGACATGACTGACTGGACAGAAGATTATCCCGCATTAGATTGCCATTGCTTTCTGCGGTAGACTGGTTGCCAGCCAAATCTATAGAACACAATCTGTCCTGTTATTTAACCCGTAACTGGAGGGAAGAGACGGATTCATACCTTTCCCAAGAATATCTGTGCGTAAGTGAATGCGAAGAATTCAACTGGAATTCGAACTCTGCTCCCAGATTTGTCGTTCCAACCCGATATCCACTGCACCACAACGCACATCCAATTGTTGTTTTCGACTCTAATTCGTGGCGGCGGCAGCGAAGGCGGCGGCGGCAGCAGCGAAATGTCAACAGCAAACGGGAATACGGCGGTTGACCTGCAACAGCAGCAAACCACGGAAGCCGTTGACGGTGCACCACGGTTAGACGGACGGGACTTAACGCACACGACAGACTGCCGGAGAAACAAACGATCGCAAAAAGCAATATTTTCCATTCATTTTTGCCGCACCCCTTGTGCCAATTAAAATTCTTCTTCTCATATTAATGCATCAAATTTTGATCTACTAGTGACTCGATGTTGGTTGAGTTTGAGTGAAGCGTCTTGGAGAAATGCATAAAAGCGCGCAAAAGATCAACCAAAATTAATTTTGTCTTTGATTTTTGACGAACCCTGTATATTGATTCGAAAAAATTTTTCTGTACAACAAAGGTTCGGAGCTTGATCTACAAGTTACCCGATTTTGGTTAAATTCGCATCGGAGGAGAATTGTTCGTAAATTCTAAGCGCTTCGGTGATTTCTACCGTACGCTGTAAATCGATTCGAATTTTTTTTTTTTTTTTTTTTTTACGCACATCAAAGTTTCATGGCATGATCGATAAGTAACCCAATTTTGGTTGAAATCGAACCAAGTGTTTCGGAGTAGTAGGGTTCGTTAGAATGGATACACAGAAACATACACAGACAGACAGAAAGACAGACATATACATTTTTTATATATAGATTTGTAATTTTTGTACAAATAAAAATGTATTTGTTTCTTTAATTATAAACTCTCAGTCGGCTTAATTTATTATTCATATCTGTACTTATAAATTTATACTTTCTCATGAACTTGTAATACATGGGCAAATAGAGATATACAAGCTAATCAAATTGTATTCTTCTTCAAAACGTAGGCGATCACGGCTCTCCACATCTCCCTATTTCTAGTATTTCTTAATAGCCCTTCTTCTGTTATCCCACTCAATACACGCTGCACCATCTATCTTCTCAAGTATGTAATACATTACTTTCCTTTGTCTTTTTTCGTGAGCATCAACTTCTCCAAGCCCTCCTTCCTCATTACATGTCCCTAAAACTTCCATCCGGCAGCAAGGTCTCTGATTGCGAGGTTGTGAGGAGCATAGAACCCCCTCTTAATTGCTGTTGTTCCCAGGTCCACCCTGACCCGGAGTGGTAGCACCTGTTAGGTTCCAGCTATGGGTAAATAGTTGACCCCCAAACTGGGGTCAAAATGCTATAAAAGTATTTAACAAAACATTTTTGAATGAAAAATGTTACCAACAAAACTTTTAAAAAAAGACAAACAATCCACCCAAAATATATAAACAAACAACAACAATAAAACAAATAAACTAAATAAAACAAATCAAAACGATTTTCAGCATTAAATGACCTAATGAAGGTTGATATGCTGGTTAAATGAACCAACCAACCAACCAACCAACCAACCAACCAACCAACATAAAACTTCTGCTGTCTTTTCCTCATGTTAAGTATTAGTTTCCTTCCCGTGTCCATCTTCTCCAAAACCTAGTTGTTGATCACGTATTCCGTTCATCTTATCCTCAGCATCCTTCTGTAGAACCATATTTCAGTTGCTTCAAGTGTCTCCTTCATCTTACATGAGATTGTCCAGCATTCGCTGTGTCAATGTTTTATGTAATTGAAAAAATATATGCTACTAAACTTGGATGTGCGTTGTGATGCAATGAATATCGGTTCGGAACGAGAAATCGGGGAGCCGAGTTCCAATTCTAGTTAAACTCGTTGCATTCACTTACGCACAAATACCGCCTCTTCCTTCTAGTTATGGGTTAATTAATAAGATAGATTAATTTCTATAGCTGGCAACCAGTTCACCGCAGAAAGTAATTGTAACCTACTGCGGGATAACCTTCTGCCCACTCAGTCATCTCTCGAAAGAGACATGATCGCCCAAAGCGTGTATCACGTATAGCACTTAACTGACTAACTAAATATAATAGTTGGAATCATGATTAATGCTACTACTGTTCATAAAGATCGGTTTTCTATTGTTATGAAGTAATAAACTGATCCACCACTAATTACTACTTAATAATATAATACATCTCTTCTTTCTCTAGTTATGAGTCAAATAATAGGACAGATTGGGTTCTATAGCCTTGGATGGCAACCAGTCTACCGCAGAAAGCAATGGCAACCTACTGCGGGATAATCTTCTGCCCAGTCAGTCATGCCTTTTTCGAGATATGATCGCCCGAAGCGTGTATCACATATGGAACTTGACTGACTAAACTTGTACTTTCTCGTGTACTTGTAAAATTTGGGCAAATAAAATTCTAGTTGTAATTTTAATTGTAGAATCTCTGCTGAATGAAATGTTAATGAAAAACGAATACACAGGTTGATTTTAGGAAATTCACTTTGAGTTAACATATTTGTTTCGAATTTTGCGATTCTGAGTCTCCTGAAATGAAAGCATTTTAGAAAGTACCGACTTAGGTCGGAGTTTCTAACGAGTTCGTTATGTAAAATATTTACATAGAATATCAAGGGGTATATAAACATTTTGAAAACAGATATGGCACCATTACAGACACGGGAGTGTTCAGATAGCCTATTGACGAGTGTTTGACAACGCCTACAAACAGTAATTAACCAAATTATGAATATCTGTTGAACTGGCTTAATATTTACACATCGAAATATTCATGGGTCACATGTTAAAGAAAGTAATTAACAAAAATTCTTACGAGAAGACTTGCGAGTTTATGTATGTGTGTGTGTGTGTGTGTGTGTGTGTGTTGGGGTGCTTTCCCTATTAATTTATTCTTGTTATAAACATTATTTTTAGTGGGTACACGAGTTGCTATACATCTTAAAATTTTCTTATGTAGGAAAAATTTTAACAACAGAGATTGAGGAGCCGTTCTAAAAAATAGAATTAAATAAAAAGAAGACAACGATATGAACTCAAACACATTTATTCACTAAAAACAACGTTTACATAATAAGAAAAATATCGAATTAAAAATGACACCTTGTTTACATTGTTGTGTTATAAATCAGAAAATTTCAAAAGGGTAACATTTTGTTAGGAGTAGATGATATATGTTTAATTTATGATTTTACTGGATGTTACTGTTTCATGTTTCAGTTTTAGTCTAAGCTAAATCGATTTATACATTTAATAAATTTAAAAGTAGCCTCCCAGATTTATAATTTGTAACGAACAAGAACAATCCGAGATACAAAATTAAAATCTAGAAACAGCCAGTTTCTAATATGCACCTGATGATTACATAGTGCATAAAATTTCCAGAGGCGCTACAGTCGTAAGATATGTATATTTATTAATATATACTTCATAGCTTTGTTATATTCCATCGAACATTATTTTCTTAACACCAGAAAAATATTTATATATGCAAGTGTGTGAACCTGCGTGTATTCCATATGTATATTTCCTGATATCCATACACCTCCCCCTCTCCCTCCCTCCCTCCCTCCCTCCCTCTCTCTCTTTCTTATGTATATATAAAATGGCTAGCCACTTGTTTTCGAGGATACTCATCTAGCAGGACGGCTAGCTAATCCCCATTGCAGATACTTGCTCAGGCACTTGCCTTTTTTCAGCATCTATAGAGCCCAACTGTGCTTTTTACTACAACTATGCTGAGTGTACCTTAGTTACTGTTTCTGGGAAAGAGCGTGTTATCTAGCGTAAATGGCAGTTTGAACAACGCCAAGACATTCAAACCCTCAGTCACGATGACTTGTGACTTCGAGCTAGCACAACCATAGACGGCTTTTTAAAAAGAGCCGTCTACTTAATTTCATTCACAAGGCTTGGGTCAACCCATGGAATGGTTTCTGAGCACTTTTCCAAGGCACCGCACGTTGGAATCGCCTGCTCCAGACCAATAACTCCAAGAAGTTACCTCCTTGACAAATCGACCCTGGTGAGATTCGAACCCAAGTTTTATTGTCAGAAAGCAAACATTCTAACCACTCACAGTCTGTTCTTATTTAACTTTGAGTTGTTTTGAATATTGTTAGATTTTAATCAATCTAGAAAGAGGACAAAGACCAGAAAGCCCGGTAATTTTGATTGCTTCAGTTGCTTCCCAAATCCTGAAATGGACGGATATTGTTAAGGGAACCAAAAGCGCAAATTTTACAGCTTCTTGAGATGAGGCATTTTCGAGGTGAAGGAAAAAAGAAGATAATTTGACGCCGCCATGTTGATCGGTGCAATTCCCACTTCCCATGTCCCACTCCCTTATTTTTGCCGCCTGCTAATCACCTGTTACGAATCAGCCGAGGAGAGCTGCTGACCAGATGTTGGATTAACGGCTTACTGTTTTGACAGATGGCCGACATAAACATAGCATTGGACACACTTTTAGACCTACCAAGGAAAAGGCTCTCCCAAATTCTTTCTTTCGAGTTTCTCTGCACAAAGAAAACTGGTCACACATGTCTGAGGTTTTTTGTTTTGTTTTGTTTTATAAGAGAGAGGCTCTGAAAGTAGTGCTTCCTCATATTATGTTGGCCTACGACTTTAGAATCGGATGTTGCAGTTCCTGGCACTAACAAATGAACCTGGGCTCTAATCTAAAGTTATTTATAAATGGAACTTTGTCTGTGTTTGTGTGTGTCCGTTACCTATAGACTCCGAAACGACTGAACCGATTTTCTTGAAAATTTACACAGTTGTACTATAAGCGTCTGCGAGTGGTCTTAGCTAGGTTTTGTGTCGAGGTACCCCCGATAAATATCGACAATCGATAATAGAAAAAATCAGGTTATAGAAGGAGTGGTCCGATTTTAATCAAATATTGATACCCCTATAGAAAAGGACATAAGAAACGATATTCAGAAGTTTCAAGGTTGCAGTTCTTACAATAGTGCAGAAAATCGATAATATATATATATATATATATAAGGCAAGATGTTTGTGTGCGTGTCTGTTTATCTACCTGTATGTCTGTATTTTTTCAGCCCTTTTATTTTAGTTTTTGCTTCGGGTTGGACTCTGAGTAGGTATAATTGTAGTTCTTAGTCTCAGAAATGATACCATTTAATCAGAGCACTTATTTAGCCTTCAAAATTCAATTTACGACAAAAAAAACTTATTTGATATCGATACCAGGAAATCAAAATTTGACTTACATCCATTCATTTTTCTTTCAGTCTACGGTTTCGCTCTAACTGGAAACAATTATTGCTTTTTAGTCTTTCGTGCCAACGTCCAAAGCGTCCAGGACCATGGATTAGTTTTCAAGTTTTCATTACACCCGAGCAACGCCGGGTTATACTGCTAGTAACTGTTATATATCTTTGAAATATCACTGTCCATTCCTGTACGATCATATACGTTAAGCAATGTTGAGCCAAGTTAGTACTTAGATGGGAACATCGCATCCTTTAAACTCGGATGTGTGAGTGGTGTAATGAATAATGACTCGGGATTTTTAATCGGAGAGCCGATTTTTAATTTCCATTGGTTTCCTTATATTCATTTATGCGCAAAGGTCTGAATGCATTTCTTTTACCCCCTGCAGTGGGTTAATTAGTAAGATGTGCATGACTAAACATTTTGATCTCAAATAATTTTTTATAATCATAAAATATTTTCTGACTTTAAATAACCTACAATTGGTTGATAATACTTAGAAAACGAACCACTCAATGTAATACTTTGTTACCGCAGTAGTTTGACAAAATTGCATCTGGCAAGAAAGAGCCCAAGAAACGATGGTGTGTGATTGAATCAATCACAACGGAAAAAAATGCTCCTATTGACATTCAACCACGCTTGCTGAAATTTTCGGAGACGAAACAGTGGACGCGAGCACAGTTAGGTTGTGGGAGAGACAATTGAGACTATGATTCGCACAGGGTTATCTCATCGCTGTTCACCAGCGATGAGATAACAAAATTATCTGCAAATACAATAAGAATGACAAAGGTGGAAAAATAGTTTTGTAATTGAAAACTTTTATTAGATTTAAACTGTTCGCTGTATCTGAAGTAGTTTGCGTGGAAATAAAGAGGACACCTTATTTTCGGAAATCCACTTGTGCATGTGGATAGCATCAAAACGGTGCGGATGTTTATGCATGGGCCGAGGTAGGATAAAGAGAGACTTGGCAGAAAGAGTTCAAATTTCCGCTTGGACATTTGCATCTACTTCGCTGTAATAACAGCAATAGAGAAATGCATCTATATCTCTTTCTTTACTCCATGCTCATCGATGGGTTAATACGTCTGGCTTACTGGACTAGACTTCAGTGCAACCAGTATAAGAGAAACGCAACTGCCAACACGTCATGAGCCAACATAGTCTTCTTCTTCTTTTATGTGCCATGTCCTTTCGACATCTCCCTGTCCCAGGTGGCATTTAGCACGCTTCCTACTGTTGCACCATGCAACACCTGATCAGGTCCTTCAAATATGTCATCCGTCATCCACCTGATCAGGTTCTTCAAGTGTCATCCGCTGTTTTCTCCTGTCTCTTTTTCTCTTTATCTAGCCTGTTAGTAACAGGTTCTCCAAGCCCTCCTTCCTCATTGAATGTCCCAGGAACTTTAGTTGTCTCTTCCTGATGCTCAGTATTAATTTCCTTTTCGTCTCCATCCTTTCCAAAACCACGTCATTGCTCACATGCTCGATCCATGATATCCGCAGCATCCTTCAGTAGAACCACATTTAATCTGCTTGAAGTTTTTCCTTCATCTTCAAAGATATTGTCCAACATTCACTGCCATATTGAAGAACAAACATCACATAGCAGTCCAGTAGTCTCCTATTTATTTCTAGCGAAATTGTCCTGTTTCTTACTACTTTATAGTCTAAGAGGCATTTTTCTAGATCTTCGGCAGAGTTTAAGGAAGTTCTGGTTTTATAATGGAATCAAAATTTGGCTTAGGAATACGTAATCCAATAAATATCATGTAGGTCGTATAACTGCACGTGATTTTGAGTGCCTCTCTGGCTTGTAAGTAGGTATACTGGAATTTATTAACATTGGCTGATCTCAGATAATGCAGGAGTGGATGTGCCCTAAGTGTGAGAAGCCAGATGCATTGGCTGAAGTGATAGCCTCTCAGGCGCCAAGTGCATACCTGCAACCTGAAGCATGTCAATGGCTGAACCACACATATGAAGACGTTATCAAGTCGGATGTACCCGAGAGAGAAAGGACCGTATAATATACAAATCTCCATCCAAGAAAATGTAAAGCCCATGCTCGGAAAAGGCTGCAAAGACACCCACACACCCACTGGCCGCGTAATTGATGAGATTCTGTTCTGTGATTTGATTAATAATGTACGACGACAAAATTACAATTTGCACTTCGGCATTCGTTTAATTGAAGCGTTATTATCACATCAGTTTCTTTAACTTTAATTTTCTATACTTACTCTAGCAGTATAGCCAGGCGTTGTTCGGCTGTAATGAAAGCTTTAAAACTAATCCATGGTTCTCTTTGGACGTTGGCACGAAAGACTAAAAAGCAATAGTTGTTTCCAGTTAAAGCGAAACCGTAGACTGAAAGAAAAATGAATGGGTGTAAGTCAAATTTTGATTTCCTGATATCGATATCAAATAAGTTTTTTCGTCGTAAACTGACATTTGACGGTTAAATAAGTCCTCTGAGTAAATGGTATCATGGCTGAGACTAAGAACTACAATTATACCTACTTAGAGTCCAACCCGAAGCAAAAACTAAAATAAAAGAGCTGAAAAAAATACAGACATACAGGCAGATAAACATACACACACACAAACATCTTACCTTTTATATTATAGATTTTCTACATTATTGTAAGAACTGCAACCTTGAAACTTTTGAATATCGTTTCTTATGTCTTTGTCTATGAGTGCATCAAATTTGATTAAAATCGGACCACTCCTTCTATAATCCGATTTTTTCGATTATTGATTTTCGATATTTATCGGGGTTACCTCGACACAAAACCTAGCTAAGAACACTCGCAGACGCTTATAGTACAACTGTGTAAATTTTCAAGAAAATCGGTTCAGCCGTTTCGGAGTCTATAGGTAACAGACATAGACACACAGACACACACACATACACACACAGACAAAGTTACATTTATAAATAAGTTTAGATTTCAAATTCATATGGGGGAGGAAGATTATGTTGCATCTATTTCACATGTAAAAACGGCCACCTTGACTGTATGTAAACCTGACTTGATAATTGTTATTCAGAGATCCTAAACTTCGAGCACATTATGATGCTCGAATCCATTACTTAGTATTAAGGCTTGGACATATTAGCTCACATTATTATCACATGCAACCTGACACCGTTGACTAATCAACATAAACGCAAATAGACACACTATCTTACTAATATGCAAACGTATGGATAGACGGAAATATTTTGTATTAATACAAGGCCCAATATGCTTAGATAGTCGATCCCAATTATCAACGGCTTTCGAACAGCATGATCTATACACTTTCTCGTGCAAGTGTGTAGTCAACCAATGATATAGTTTTCAGGCACTTGCCCAGCGGCACTCTGTTTTAGGGTTGCCTCTCCATATTGATGTTATAAAATCGACCATAGCGAGATCCTAGCCAGCGTCTCATAGTTGAGATAGTAATGTTCAAACCACTCGGTTATGTACCTATAATAACACACACACACACACACACACACACACACACATATATATATATATATATATATATATATATATATATATATATATATGGTCATCCGCAAACAGATCTGTTTTCCTATATATATATATATATATATATATATATATATATATATATCCTGCTCTTGTTCGTCCCACCCACTTCCCGCAGTTGTATGTGTGTATAAAGAAGTGTCAATAAAAGTCGTTTGCACTTACTTCCAGTTGAGATTGATATGGTTGAAACCTGGATAGCAAGTAAGCGGTAAATATTTCATTTTTTAATATATATATATATATATATATATATATTCACTGTCAATTTAATACTATAATTTTATGTATATACTATCACTTTGAACATTATTTTAGTGGGTACACATATTTCATGTCGAATCACAATATGCGCTCTCTGGCAGAATAGACGCATATTTTTCTTTGATAAGATTTCACGAATATTTACGCCGGTAGACGAAAATAAATAGATATACACTTTAATGCATAAGGAAAATAAGCGCTCTCTGACAAGATTCGAACCAACATCACCCTTGGCAAGAAAATCCATCGTTAGATACGATGTGTTTACACCGGTTCAGCTACAGAGTTCATTTCTTGGGCGCTATCCTACTTTCCATATTAACCGAAACGGTCTAAAACATCGTATCAAACAATTGTTTCCTCCGCCCAGTGGGCACAGGTTTGAATACAACCAGAGAGTTAATATTTTACTTTTAATAAGATTTCTCGAACATTCCGGCCCGTAGAAGACAATAAAGAAATATACTGTTTAATGAATAAACGGAGCGTATATATGGTTATCTACTTAAAATAACGTGGAAGTCATAAAATATGACAGATCAATAAATGAAAGTCTATCACTTCTTTAGAAATTACATTTCATTCATAACCGTCAACCAAGAGAAGACCTTCACTTTTATATTTGATAAACATTGCATTTATTCAGGTAACATATTTTTCACCGGTGTTGTCATAACTCACCTTTTTTCTGTTGCAACTGTGATTCATGATGACAGTCAATGTAAAATAGTGCAATGGTTTGCCGGTTTCTTTTGCACCGGATATGTTAAGGCTACTCCATTGCTCCTCTCAGAAGCCGCTGAGCTCTGAAGCGCAGACTGGCCGATGGTCGCTTGCCAAGGGTCATTCAGGGAGAAGCTTTCCTTTTACTCGATTGGGTTGGAAAACTCTTCTGAATATCCTTACACATATAAACTATCGCCCGGTTCACACTCCACCCACATCTATTGAACAGGTGAAGAGGCTCATCCCTTGTTTCCTGTTTAGGATGCGGTTTCCGGTTTTCTCTTTTCCAATCTTTTCACTTTTATTTTTTTTTCCAATTGGAGTAGATAGACTAAACTATCGCCCGGTTCACACTCCTCCCACGTCTACTGAACAGGTGAAGAGGCGCATCCCTTGTTCCCTGTTTAGGATGTGGTTTCCGGCTTTCTCTTTTCCATTCTTTTTACCCTTACGTAGCCCCCTGCGCATCAGTGGCGTTATCGCCTTGCTTGGGGTGATATGATTAAAAAAAAAAAAAATTTTAGCCGTTGTTCGAGATGTGGACTTAGTGTTTTTGCGAACATTAATTAAAATAAATTAGATTTGTTAATTATGTTGGTATGTAATTTAGGTGAAAATCGGGCTTTCCAATGAAATACATTATGAGACTGTTTAAAAAAAAAGAAAAATGCTTGTAAAAGACTGAGTCCCGCGGGAACGGCACCAGCAGACGGAAATATACAGAAACCGCGTTGGTTTTGCAGGTGTGTAGGAACAACGTGATTGTTGTGTTATAAAAAAGAGCAAACAGAAGCTGGTCGGCGAGGGAGTCGACTGATCTGAGAAGAGGAAGAAATAAAGGGTTTAGTCTGCCCCCGCAAAGGGAAAAGGAACCTAACAAAATAAATTTACATAAAAAAAAAAACACACACACAACACAAAGCAAAACAGATCTGTATTTTCACTTTTACATACATCATGAGTCGTTAGCAAGAACGGAAGAAGGCGTGTCTTGGAGACGTATATATCTGAATATACCTAAGCTTATACGTTAGTAGGCACGTACTTAGTAATGTATGTACATATGTTTTTATTGTTGGTGTTGCCTTTTTAACGTGCGTTTATTGAAAAAAGTGTAACCGCTTCGTTTCAAATGTCGAATCTTAGAGGAAACGAATTTATATTGTCGGAAGTTTACATATCTTTTAATTAGCGTTCCGACCAAAATATCTGGTATTTGAATCACTCCCTAGTAATTTTCTTAAGGAGTTGATTAGTTGACTAAGGAGTTAATATTTGCGACTGTAGCGTTTGACACCGTTGGGAAATACCTGCAAACCATTCCACGGGTTGGCGCAAAGATTTCTGAATCAAATTGTGTGAGTGAAACTATTCAGAAACTAGCGTCAAATTATATATCATCGTGACCGAGTGTTAGTGCGTACTGGTTTTCTTTAACTTGAACTAAGATCTGCTCGGCAATGTAAACCACAAACTGGCGCTATAGCCTAATAATCCGGAGCAGGAACTTGCGCGCTAACCACGCAGATGAGGGCCCCTCGAAAACGAGTTGTTAGCTATTATTCTTTTGAGGGAAATAAACCAAGTGCCAGAAAAAAAAATTGGGCATTCGAAACAAAATCGTGTCATTTAAGTTATATATTTAACCAAGCTATCTTTTTAAGAACCCAGCTTCGTTAAATCAACGAAAGCAACAAAAATTGATACTAAGTCTGGCATAGGTTCTCGGAAAAGTAACTTCTTACTTCTATCTTTTTAGGTGCCGTGTTCCCTCAAGACGTAGGCGATCATTGATTTCCTTAACTTCTCCTTTGTATCACTTAATAAACTTTGTCGTTCTGCTGTCTGTCCCAAGACCTGTTTCGCCATCCATTCACTCATTGTGTTATCCAGTTTTCCTCTATATCTCCTGCCTTCTATATGTTGTTTGTGTATCATATTTTCTAAGCCTTCCTTCCTCATTAAATGCCCTAGAAACGTCCATTGTCTCTTACTGATGCTAAGTATCAGCTTTCTCTTTTTTTTTCTCATTTTCTCCAAAACTTTGTCACATGTTAGGTAATGTGATCAGTCAGTCAGTTAAGTGCCATACGTGATACACTCTTGGGCGATCATGTCTCGAAAGTGACATGACTGACTGGGCAGAAGATTATCCTACAGTAGGTTGCCATTGCTTTCTGTGGTAGATTGGTTGCCGACCAAGGCTATAGAACTCAATCTGTCCTGTTATTTAACCGATAAGTGGAAGGAATATACGGATTAATACCTTTCCCAAGGGTATTTGCGCGTAAGTGAATGCAATGAATTCGGCTGGAATTCGAACTCGGCTCCCCGATTTCTCGTTCCGAGCCGATATCCAATGCACCACAACGTACATCCTGAGCGCTATCACAGGTAGTGTGATAATACTCTTGACAGAGTTTGGCACTCGTGCCTCCTATGCAAACTACGGGGTTACGGTATTACCGGTCGCCTGCTTCACCTAATCCAATCTTTTCTAAATAACCGCAAAACGAAGGTCGCTTTGAATGGGCGTGCCTCTTCATCCTACAGCACGAATGGCTCTATCCTGGGCCCGACGCTCTTCCTTATTTTCATCAAAGACCTCCCAGATGAGATCAAGTCCCAAGTAGGCATCTATGCAGATGACACTACAATATACTCCAGCACAAGTAAGAAACCTGTCGTGGCGGACAGATATAATCTCGCTGCTGACCTTGAACGGGACCTACACTCTGTGGTGAACTGGGGCAAGAAGTGGCTTGTCAGCTTCAATTCGTCTAAGACCAAGCTGTTGTCTGTCAACCATTACAGGCAACCTCTCTTGCCTTCCATCAGCATGGACCAAGCGATTCTTCTGGAGAGCAATACACTACGCCTCCTCGGACTTACCCTGTCCTCAGACCTTAAATGGAACCACTATATTGAATCCATAGCAAAATCTACTGCTAAAAATGTTGGGTCACTATGTCGATCCAGGATGTTTTTTTTCCGTCTAAATCCATCCTGCATATATACAAGTCAACCATCCGTCCGAGCATGGAGTACTGCTGCCATTTATGGTCAGGCGCCCCTGCCGTTCTCCTCGGTGTTCTTGACAGGCTCCAAAGGAGAGTTTGTAATGTGATAGGTGCTGATCTCCTCAACAGGTGTTTACTCGTGCAACCAGACTGGCAACTGGGTCCCACCCATTCACAGTCAGGTTAGCCATATGCAGACGACAATTCTACTCCTGCAGCTTCTTCTCTCGCACTTCCCGCCTGTAGAACTCGCTCCCGTATTCTTGCTTTCCTGACGGCTACAACCTCCAGAAATTTAAATGCAAAGTCAATACTCATCTACTAACCACTGACTCTAGCTCTCTCCCCACCCCCGTATAACCTTCCCTTTCTCCCCACCTATGTATCTGTCATCGCACCTGCTTTCTCAGCTTTCTATTGCTCCTTTCTAACTAGTTTGTACTTCTCACTCTTTTCTAATTAATCTTTTTACGGTTATGTAGCCCCCTGCACATCAGTGGCTTTTCCGCCTTGCTCGGGGTGAAATGATTAAAAAAATGAATCTGTAAGGATGGAAACGATCTTCTTGTTCTGGACACTGATCAGTGAAAGGCCAAAATAAGGCAGTAGTCTCGTCGCACTATCTGCTAATAAAAGACTAAATTTTAACTGACAGTATAAAGAAATAAGAACGCCTTTTATTTCGGTTGATCAATCCAGAGAGACGTACGAGATATCCAATATAAGTCACAGTCACACTCAAGTCTAGGCATGCAATTCTATTTCCAAGAATGGCTACCACCGACGTTTCAAAGCAGGCTTGCCTGGTTCCCTGCACTTTTTGTCAATTGTACGTGAGCTTCTAGTTGTTGGCTTCTCCTGACTCGATATGGTGTATCAATGAAAACAACGACAGTATTTAATTTGACACTGTCATACATGAATAAGTAAGGAACGTGTTTACACAATAACGGGGCGTTCTATTTTAATCCCAAACGAGTATATTTTTGGTATATCAACTAATAATACAGTGTATTTAATATTTCTTTTTAAATGCAATGTTTCTTCGGGTCGTAAACGATCATAGCTCCCCAATAATTCCTTTTCTCTTTCATCATCTGAAAACTGACTTGACCTCTTAGAAAAATTTAAGTGGTTTCCGTTACCTTCTTCACGCCTTTCAATTTAGAATTTTTCATCTTCTAGACTGACAATATCAATAATTTTAATGCTATTTTTTTTAATCATATCACCCTGAGCAAGGCGGTAACGCCACTGATGTGCAGGAGGCTACATAAGAGTAAACGGATTAGATGAAAGTGAGGAGAAGGACGAACCAGTTAGAAAGGAGCAAGAGAAGGATGTGTGATGACAGTTTCGAAGGTGGAGAGAAAGGAAAGGATCTACAGGACAGTGTTGAAAGAAGTAGGGTCAAGTAGTTAAGAGATGAGAATTGACCTTGCATTTAAATTCCTCGAGGTTGTAGCCATCAGGAAAGCAAGAATAAGGAAGCGAGTTCCACAGGCGGGAAGTGCGGGAAATGAATCCGCAGGAGTAGAATTGTCATCTGCATTTGGTTGATCTAACTGTGAATGGGTGAGACCCAGTTGCCAGTCTAGTTGCACGAGTAAACACCTGTTGCATAGGCACCAGTGGCATAAGTTCGTTGGAGCAGAAACTATGAAAGTATTTATAGAACAGACAAAGGGAAGCCACTTCTCGTCGGTGGGAAAGTGGCTGTAGTCTAGCCGCTAAGTCGGTACCTATCACATTAATACTATAATAATAATAATAATAATAATAATAATAATAATAAGAGGAAGAAGAAAAAGAAGAACAAGTACCAGAACAAGAACAAGAACAACAAGAACAATAAAAAGAAGAAGAAATTTATTTGTTTCGTCACGGAAAAGATGGAAAGTCAAGCGGAAATATAATATAAAAACAAGAACTGCAATAAAAGCCATAGAGAACAAGACGTTATAAAAAACAATATAGATCTTATCGACAAAATAATATTTTTCAAACAAACTTCAAGAAATTCTACATGAAAATTGGAAAAGAATTCAAAGAAGTAAAATTCTCACTAATCTCCTGTCTTTTTGTTTTCTGCATATGATTGGGTTTCCGTTTGGTTCTAAAATCTCCTTCAAATCTATACTGCTCGTCCTTTCCTACACTAATGGCTCCTGAACCTTGTATGAGAGAATATTTTTTAAAAATAGCTGTCGTCTATTGAAGAAAATGAAAACATTTTGGTAGAATGTTTGGGGCAGCCCAAAACGTCATAATCCCAAAGTAGAGTAGCTCAAAAGAGTACAAGAAATAATACTTAAAGCTAAATCAGCAAAAGAACGAAACAAATAGCCAAGAAAAATGCAAGGCAAGCTCTAACATAATTATAAAAAAAAGAAATCCCAAGAATTGACAAGGAACTCATTTTTTTTCTCTGTTATCTATTATCAGTCCTTAAAACCCAATAGCATATTTTATTAATGCTAATAAATAATTCCAATGATTTCAGTGAAATTCCGAAACGGATCATTGATCATATATGATCATAAACGGATCATTGATCATATATGATCATAAACGGATCATATTCCATATTTCCAAACTAAAACCGGTAAACAGGTGATCCAACAAATTATAGACCAATGCCTGCCTACATTTTATGAATTAAACACGTATGTACTGACTGTCTGTACTGACTGTCTGTAGTTAATCTTTTTTCCAAAAAAAAAAAAGAAACGACATTTTTCCGCTAGAACATAAAGGACGTCGAAGAGGTTCATATGGCTGTAAAGATAAATAAGAGAATAAAAAGAGAATAAAAAGTTCCTGCAAAGAATTCGCAGGACAAAAGATAGAACTTTTCGCAAAGCCTTTGATTGTAGGTCACAACCTTGGATCCTTAAGGCTTTGGAAATATGCAAAGTCCTTTCGGTGATAGTAAAGTTCTTCATATATGTAGCGTGGATTGTGAAAAAATACATTATTCCTTAAACACGTCAAAAGCACTGTCACTTCAAATCCTTTGAATATATGACTTTTAAGAAGACATCTTATCACTCCAGTTTGTATCTAACTCTATTTTCACAGGAAATAAAGAATAATAATTATAGATACAAAATAGACAACAAAATATTTAATCAATTATTCTACACGTATGAGACATTATCCGAAGGTTGACAGTCTGTAGAAAGGCCTCATCAATACTGTTAAATGTTTAAATGATTAGATAAATGTGCTGAAGTAACATTCAAGAAAATGAAGGAGAGATACCGAAATATGCTTAATAGATAATTTTGTCAGAAATATTAGAAAAATCCTATAAATAAGCAATTAGCAAATGGGACGGAACAGTATACACAAAGGAAGGAGAAATTAAGGAAATAATAAAACAAGCGAGTGCGTCTGGTGTTGAATATCGAGTTGAATCCCCAAAGAAAATATCAGACATAAACTCTTTGGCTCCATGTGTGGTGCAATATTGTTTCGGCATTCTTAACTGGACCATAGCTAACATTAAACGAATAGATATCAAAACCAAAAGCTTCTCAAATGCAATCGCATGCGATAACCTAAGGCCAAATTTATCGTCTGTGTTCCCAGATTCGGGGAAGGTAGAGGATTATTTCAACCAGAACTATATTAGAAATTTACAACAATCGGTTTTAAAAGATATCTAAAAAATACAGAAAACTGTAGGAGCATCTGTCTCAAAGAAGAGGAAGAAAAAATATTCCACAGTAAATGAACTGTTGTGGTGAAACACACCTATTCCTCAGATAATGGACTCTTCCTACTATATTAATAAGAATTAACACGAAGTTAACTGGAGAAGTTTTTGGGAAGTTCTTAGGAGTTCTTAGAAGTTCTAGAGAGTTCTTTAGAGTTCGATTGAAGTTCAGTAGAACTACTAGTTAGTTCCAGTTTGGGCATAGTTGGACTAAAGCAGTTGATATTAGTCCGCAGTTAGCCGAATACCAAGAAGTCAGCTTTCAGTGAAAGATTACAAAGTTTCTAACATTTTGGGTACGTTAAATTGATTAGCAACCGACATAGCACGATTATAACCTTCAGTGCGAAAACTACTCCACAACATGATCCCAACAAGGGAAAGCAAAAAGAATGAAGGACAGCAAGTAAGCCATAATCCACCCACTTCAAAAGATACAAACGAAGTCTAAAGCAAAGGAAACAGAACAAATACTGAAACGATAGCAAGATACACCTCTTCATGGCTAATATTCAGCCCCAGGTAAACAAGCTGATATACACAAAACCCATATCCATCAGTGGTTAAACTTTGCTGGATCAAATGTTGAAACTGAAAGTTTTATTCTTTCTGCACAGTTCCAATGCTTGCTAACCATAAATTATCAAGGAAACATTCCGACAATTTGTGATGACCCCAAATGTAGATTCGACAGGCAGGAGAGAAAGATTTATCATAGAGGCTATTTGCTGGAGAAAAAGAAAGTATAAAAACGAAAAAAATGAATAAAAGAAAAGGAAGATGTAGCAATTGATAACGTTCTCGTGCGTTTAACGTCTGCTTCAGTGAAATAGAAACCTAATCCAATCTTAAAATTTTCATTTATACACTCTTTAAATAATTACCGGTATTCATACATATTTATGATTATTATTGTGATATTTTATTAAAGTTGTCTATATATTTGAGGCGAGGCAGTATTTACGCTATTTACATTATTCAGACAATTGTCATCATCTTTGTTGTCATTTGTACCATATTTCGGGTGTTGTACGCTCCGGCCTTACTTCCTAGCACCGGAAGAAAGCCGGAGCGTACAACGGCCGAAACGTTGTACAAATGGCAAAAAGATGAGGATAATTGTCCGAATAATGTAAATAGTCTTTATTAAGGTTGTTAAGCTCAAGTATTTAACGAGGCAATAGGGAATTTTCACGTGTAGTTTAAACTCGTGGAACTCTTAAGGAATTAATTTAGTCATTAAATTAAATACTTCATGTAAAATAAAGGCATACTGATGTGTTATGGATGTGCGATGTGGTGCAGTGGATATGGACTCGGAACGACAAATCGGGGAGCCGAGTGCGAATTCCAGTTAAATTCCTTGCATTCACTTGCGCACAGATACCTTTGGGAAAGGTATTAATCCGTATATTCCTTCTAGTTATGGGTTAAATAACAGGACAGATTGAGTTCTATAGCCTTGGTCGGCAACCAGTCTACCGCAGAAAGCAATAGCAACCTACTGCGGGATAATCTTCTGCCCAGTCAGTCATGCCTCTTTCGAGACATGATCGCCCAAGCGTGTACCACGTATGGCGCTTATCTGACTGATGTGTTATGGGATACGCTCGTAGTGATGTGGTCATCCAGGCAGAAAGTGAAATCGGAGTATTAAGTTCAAATTCCAGTCAGAATAATTGAGTTAATTTTAACACAGAAACCATTGGGAAATGTGTGAATGCATCTTCCCTCCTCTAATGTATTGGTTAAACAGAAGGGAAGCTCTCTAGCCTTTGTTGGAAACCAGTCTAGAATAACAACTTTAAATTCAAAATATGTTTTACATCTGGCTATAACCTTCTCGTAAAAATACTACTTGTTACAGAAACACCAGCAGCTACACCTAACTTGGTGAGGCTGTGGACCTATAGACCACAGCGAATTAGAAGCTACAAAAGAAAAGGTGAAGAATGGGATATGGTACTAGTAGTTGTTGCCAGCTTTTGTTCTTGTCTAAATTTCAGACTCTCCTGATGTTCAGATATATTTATATTTTTGTTATTACCAAGATTTTAAAAAAGACAGAAATAGTGAGAATATTAGAAAGAAAAGATATGCAGAAAATCATATATATATATATATATATATATAGGAAAACTCAACACATCATTTAGATTGGTTATAAATCATAATTCATTTCTATGTGCTAAATTAGCTTAATTCATGAGACAACACTATATTCGTTCTATTCGGTATAAATATTTTCTTTCATTCCGAGAAAATATTTATGTCGAATGAAACGAATATTTATGCCGAATGAAACGAAAACAGTGTCGTCTGATGAATTGAGCTAATTTAACACATAGAAATGAATTATGATTTATAACCAATCTAAATGATGTGTTGATTTTTCCTTTATAAATATCATATTGCACTGGGTAACATACACTGAGCACTCTATACAGATATAACACTTAATATTTTATATTAAGTATATCTTGTTGGATTATCCTCGCCGTTCACGGACTTGACATATATATATATATATATATATATATAAGTTATTGGAGGCCATGTACACTAAATCTAAACAACCAACACTCAATAAAATCAAATTTAAAACCGGAAATAACATATTACATTACATTTGACTACATGGTTTTGTTGTCATTTCGCGCTATCACGCGGTGTGACGTCATAAAACCACATCGCGTTTATTATTTTTGGTAACTATTGCCGTTGCCAAGCGGTGTTTTATGTCAACACAAAATAAAATCGTCGGTGATGGTGGATGTTATAATATTTCAGTTTAAACAACCTCTCTGAAGATGGCTCATGTGAGCCGAAAGCTTAGAAGAAAATCAATAAATAATTATCCAAATGTTGGAGAATTTTTGTCTTTATTTTCAACTGAAATTAAAGCAAAAATACAACGTTTAGAAGGGCTCATGATTAAATATAATAGACATCCTTATATTTAACAGCTATATGTTTAGAAAATTACTTGCTGCCTCGATACACTATATATATATATATATATATATATATATATATATATATATATTAAAATAAATTTTGAAAATTCAAAAAATTAATTTTTAATATTAATTAGGATCAGGTTCTTGGCATTTACCTTCCTACTTTTCCGTTTCGGATTAAAGTAATTTAATAAAATTATATATATATATATATATATATATATATATATATATATATATATCAACAAATAACAGTGAATGTTGATGAAAAGAAAGAGGATAAAAAGAGGAGCAGACAGAAGAAACGAATGAATGAGAGAAGAAAAATAGAAAAGGGTAAGAGATATTTTTCCGGAGAGAGACTAATGAGAGAATGAAAAAAATATGGAAAAAGAAAGAAAAATAAGAGAATAGTGGGAGGAAAGAGAAATTGAACAAGAAAAAGAAAAAAAGGGAAAACTGTAAAGATAGAGGTACAAAGAAAAGAGAGGGGCGGCGAGAGAAATAGCAAAAAAAAAAAAGAGATAGAAAGAAGATAGAGAGAAGGAATAAAATCAAGAAAATGGATAGTAAGAATGAAAGAGATCAAGTAGAAAAAATTATGAGGAAGAGAAAGAAGAAATAAAGAAAAAAGGGAAAAGAAGAGAAAACAGAGTAGAACACCAGGTGTTATATGAAAGAAAAATAAAGTTAAAGAAATTAATAGAAAAATAGTGAGTCTATAAAATGTAAGAGAAAGAAAGAAAGTGAGGAATAAGTTTGAATTAAGAGACTAAGGGAATTAAAGACTGAGGTAATAATACGAGCATTGAAACAAATATGGAAGAGAAAGGGTTAAAGATATTAAAGAGAAGAGAAAAAAGAAAAATGTTTTCAGATGGTAAAGGAGGATTTAAAACAAAGAGCTAAATAGAGAGAGAGAGAGAAAGAGAGAGACAAAGTGTAAGTTCGAAAGGAAAAAAGAGAGAAAATATTCGTCAAAAGATAGCAGGCTTTACAACATAAGAGTAAGAGAGAAGATCAGAAAACCGTAAAAGAAAATTGGATAAATGATGAAATTGATGGAGAAAGAGAGGGAGTAAGGAGCAGTGAAAGAGAAGAAATGTTGAAAAAGGAAATAAAAATTAGAGACAAAGAGCTAAATCGAAAGAGAAAGAGAAAAATAAGTTAGTTGAAAAAGAAGAGAAAAGGATTCAGAAAAAGGGGGACATTCTTTACAGCTTAAAATAAGAGAGATCAGAAAACCGTAAAAGAAGTTAGATAAAGGATGAAAGAGATAGAGAGAGTGGGCGAGTAAAGGGTAGGGAAAGAGGAGAAGAAGCGTTTTAAAATGTAAGGGAGGTTTAAAAATAATAAGGTAGATCGAGAGAGAAAGAGAGAAATAAATTGGAAAGGAGAAGAAAATGAAAGAAAAAGAGTAGAAACAGAGAAAATAAAAAAAGAGAGCAGAGGAGAGAAGGTCAGAAAGCCATAAATGGAGTTGGATAAAGGAAGGAAGACAAAAAGGAGAATAAAGAGATCAACAAAGAGAGGGGGACGTAGAATAAAAAATACAAACAGTAGAGCGTGCGGACCCGCTTTTTAAAGTCTTCTTGTTGGTAGCTACATTTTCTTAGGCTGTAGATCATATTTAATGTGCCCATCTCGACCCATTCAATGAGTTATACATCTTATTATTTGTTATCGACATTTTTCACTTGGGCCCGGATGGGGGCAGAGTTCACAGCTCTTCCAAATAAGATTAGTATTGCTTTATAAATCATAAGCAGAATGTCTACTGCAATATATTCGATAGACAAATTGAGATTACATCCTTGTCAATCACAGCTTCCACCACACACTGGAGAATTTTGCGGGTACGGCTTCATCGTACGCCAGATGCTTCAGGAACCTCATAGCCAAAGTTCTGTTTCTGATACCTTATTGACAATGCTCATGATCAAACGGGCAATGACAGAAATTATTTTAATAGAATAGCGTCCAAAAACTAATTACGTTTTACCAGAAAGGATGTAAAAACAATAAAAATATGTTAAAAATAATCAAATATTATTTATAAAAAATTTAACCACTTTAATTTTCAATGAGTAAAGCTTACAATTGAATAATGTTGAAGTACCGGTTCCTGTACGATAACCGAAGTTAAGCAACGCTAAACCTGGTCAGTACATAGATAGGTTACCGATTGGGAATAATGGGTGCTTTAAGCTTGTCTGTGTAGGTGCTGTAATGGATAATAGCTCGATTATACTCATTTACACGATAAATACCCTTGGCAAATATATGAATCTACCTCTTAAACTCCCAGCTACGGGTTAACTAGTAAGACTTGTATAACAAAAAACATTATTGGCTTCCCCTAAAAAAATAAATTAAGTGATAAAACTATTTAAGTAAAAAATATTTAGATTTGGGCATTAAATAATCCATAGAAGTTGAAATGGCGTAAAGCAAAAAACAACTAAAACAAACTATTTTGATTTAGTCTGTATTGTCATACTCGAGAATAAAAACTTTTCACTTTATCAAAACAGGATTCTTTTGAAATAAGGCATCTTCTACCTAATCAAGTTGCTCGTAATAAAAATCTGCTATGATGGTCCCTCCGTGTTCCGATAGTTCGTGATGGACGACTCGTTCTATTTTCTACCAAAAACAAATCAAATATTCTGTGGATAGAGTCCCAGCTTTGGTATTGTTACTTATTTCTCATTTTTAGATAATTATATTTTTTTTTCATTTACTATTGAAAAGCAAAACCCATTTTTCATTACCTATAACAATGTGATGCAAAAATGAAATGTTGGAATTCCTGGTTATAAGACTGCTACAGGTGATGATCGGTTTGAAATTCACAATAGACAATGCAGTCAGTTAAGTGCGATACTTGGGCGATCATGTCTCAAAAGAGACATGACTGATTATGCAGAAAATTTTCCCGCAGAAGGTTGCCATTGCTTTCTGTGGTAGGCTGGTTTCAAACCGAGGCTATAGAACCGAATTTGTCCAGCTATTTAAC
>JBBBDQ010000284.1:7732500-7815000 GCA_037127315.1 Ascarosepion bandense | reverse complement strand
CAATCAGTATTTATATAAGATAAATTGCATATTTATGGTAAAATGCCCAACAACAGATGTATCAGATGTTGCAGAGATATAGTCAGTTAAATGCCATACGTGAAACACGCTTGAACGATCATGTCTCGAAAGAGACATGACTGACTGAGCAGAAGATTATCCCGTAGTAGGTTGCTATTGCTTTCTGCAGTAGACTGTTTGCCAGCCGAGGTTATAGAACCCAGTCTAACCTGATATTTAACCCATAACTGGGGGAAGAGACGGATTAATACCCTTTCCAAGGGTATGTGCGCGTAAGTGAATGCAATGGATCCAACTGGAATTACGTTCAAAATATGTTGTTTAAGGCTTGTAACTGCGTTCAAAATATGCTCAGTTGAAGCAATAAAACTGGGTTCATATAGTTAGATTTCGGTATTAAATAACAAAAAGAGGTTGATATAACGTTGAACAAAATTAAACCAAGATCCTTGAGGGAACGATTATTAATTGTAATAGGTGAAGTGTCGGTGTCTTTTTGGCTATTGTGGAACGTCACTAGTCTGTTTTTAGAGGTTGGAAAAGTTACAAGACAGTTCTTTGAGCCGCCAGAGCTAGGTCAGTTCTTTGAGCCACCACAGCTAGGTCAATCCCTTTAGCCACGAGAGGTACGTCAGTTCTTTGAGCCACTAGAGCTAGGTAGTCCTTTTAGCCACGAGAGCTACGCCAGTTGTTTGAGCCACCTGAGCTAGGTCAGTCCTTTGAGCCGCCAGAGCTAGGTCAGTCCTCTGAGCCACCTGAGCTAGGTCAGTCCTTTGGGCCATCAGAGTTAAGTCAGTCCTTTGAGTCACCAGAGCTAGGTCAGTTCTTTGAGCTACCTAAGCTAGGTCAGTCCTTTGAGCCAATTGAGCTAGGTCAGTTTTTTGAGCCATCAGAGCTAGGTCAATCTTTTGAACCACCAGAGCTAGGTCAAACCTTTGAACCACCAGAGCTAGGTGAGTACTTTGAGCCACTTGAGCTAGGTCACATCCATTGAGCCACCAGATCTAAGTCAGTCCTTTGAGCCACCAGAGATAGGTCAATCCTTTCAGCCACCTAAGCTAGGGCAGAGAGAAATCGGCTGCCAGCCTCTGGTTATCTAGAGTTTTAGAGGTGCACATTTGTATCATCTGCCTATATATCTGCTTGAGAGTTGAGGATATTCTTAGACAGCTTGTTAATATAAAGAAGAAAGCTGGTTGTACAGAAAAGAAAGCCTGGGGGATGGCGTGTTTTGATAGGGCAAAATTCACAATGAGTCAATAGATACTTGGATACAGTTATTTTATACAATGATCAAAAAGGTTAATAGATGTCTGGCTTATACTAGAGTCAAAATAGCAGATATAGATCTTGTTAACACAAGTGTCAAAATAATGTTTATAAGTTCCGATTAGTCTAGCGTCAAAAAGGTAGACAGAGATCCGACTTAAACAAAAGGCAAGATGGGTCTGTTTTACAGTCAACTAAAAAGTTAGACATCGGTCTGTTTTACACTACAGTCAAAAAGGTTAAACGAACGTATGTCTATGATTGTTTTACCCTATATCAAAAAGAGAGATATAGTTTCGTTTTATAATAGAGAAAATGGTAGACAAATAGCCATTTAAGACCATTCACATAGTTAGACATAGGTCCGTTTTACACTAGGGTAATAAGGTATCTATAGGTTCGTTTTGCACTAAGTTAAAAAGGTAGAGATATTTCTGTTTTACACTAGGATAAAATGGCTAGAATACGTCCGTTTTACACTATTAAAATGGGCAGACATAGTCCGTTTTACACTATTAAAATGGGCAGACATAGTCCGTTTTACACTATTAAAATGGGCAGACATAGTCCGTTTTACACTATTAAAATGGGCAGACATAGTCCGTTTTACACTAAACTTAAAAAGGAAGATATAGGTTCGGTTTACACTAGAGTAAAACAAGTTAGCACTGGACCACTTTACACTAGAGATAAAAGAGAGACAGATATAGGCACGTTTTACATTAAATTCAAAAAGTATTCTCAATACCTCTGAAAGGGCCAATTTTTAAGCCTGATGTTTCCTTCCAAAAAAAGATGTGAAAATAAACTAGTTGATTCGAAAAAATGTGGTGCAAGGGTCACTATGTGATTAAATATAAATATATATCAACGATCACAATAGTGAAAATCACGTCCAGAGTTAACTTTGCTTAATTCGTGATTTTACACATATGTTTAAAATTGTATTGATCACATTAAGTTTTCCTCGAAAAGTTTTTCACATCAAATCCTACAGAGATTTGGTCAAAAGTTATCGAAGAGCTTATCATTGCAAATAATAATGGCTTTATAACGGGATAAAACTAAATATCACTTTATTTTTTTAAGAATAAAACTGATAAACTAAAACAGAATTATTTATAATTCAACCCAATATATATATATATATATATATATATATATATATATATATATATATATATATATATCAGCATGCAGTGTGGGTATAGAAGAATCCAGAGTATCCTGTACAAACAGTGATAGGATAACTCTCTGAGAGATCTAAACATATATGAATATAAATACATATAGAGCAAATATAAGAAAAAATAAGACAGACAAGTTATTTCAAACTTTCGCTTTCTATACTTCTGATTCACCATGAAATAACTTGTCTGTCTTAATTTTTCTTATATATATATATATATTAATTGAGATACTTCAATCCAAGGGAAAAAAGCAGGAAGGTAAATTCCAAAAACCCGATCCTAATTAATATTAAAAATTTTATTTTAATATTTAAAAATGATACAGGAAGAGAGCTCCATGTAATAAAATATTACAAAGCAAATATATATTATTAAATTAATATATATTATTATTAAATATATATATTATTAAATTATTAAATATATATATTAAATTATTAAATATATATATTATTAAATTAATATATATTATTATTAAATTATATATATTATTGAATTAATCCTTTTTTAATATATATATATATATATATATATATATATATATATATATATATATGTAATTCCAAGTGAAGAGGACTCAATTTTTTTTTATTTGAAGTACTCTGGCATTTATTTTATTATAAACAGTACTCAATATAATGAGTATTATAGAGCTTAATATAATATAATTATATAGATATGTATCAATTTTACATTGCGATATGGAAATTTCTATGTTTCGAGATAGGTTCTCATCATCAGGCAATGTTAATGTGGTTGTGCAAATGATTTATATTTAAATCATTTAAAAAACATTTAAAATTTTCATTTAAATGTAAATCATCTGCACAACTACATCAACATTGCCTGATGATGAGAACCTATCTCAAAACATAGAAATTTCCATGGAGCAATGTAAAATTGATGCATAACTATATATTTAGCGAAACTTGGTTATAAGCAACCGACAATTTGAAATGAATTGTTTGAACATTATTTTTTATCAATACTCGTATTTAAGTAGATATTCTGTTTTCAATGAAACAGTATTATATATTTAATTCTACCGGCCTGATTATTTACGATAAATTTTTATTACGAAATGTGTGCCATTCGGCAGGATTCGAACCTGCGACCCCTATCTTTATAGGGGAAGCTACCATTTGTTAGATCGAAAATTGTGTTATATAGGCTTGATAAAAACCTCGTTTAGACTGGAAGCTATTTATGGTCGAGAGGTCTAAGACGTTACCAGATCAAATGGTAGCTTCCCTCTATATAGATAGGGGTCGCAGGTTCGAATAGCACACATTTTTGTAATAAAAATTTATCGTACATAATCAGGCCGGAAGAAATAAATATATAATACTGTGTCATTAAAAACAGAATGTCTACTTAAATACGAGTATCGATACAAAATTATGTTCAAACAATTCATATATATATATATTTCATTTGTAAATAAGTTATTTTCGCAACCTAGACTCCAAACTTTTGGTATCTTCAGGCGATTTATGACAACTAATTTTTCAAACATGTTTAAACGTACAATAGGAAATTTTACGAACACGCGACAAACTAAAATTTTCACAATTAGGGAGGATATACTTAAGGATTTTAAAACACTTTCATCCAAATTTGTATGCTCTTAATATGTATCTATAGGTGTGATTGCGTCTGGAGATTATTTCTTTTCTTTCATTCAGTAATTTTTCTTTCCTTTTTTTGTTTTGTAAATAACATAATGGCTAACTTTTCTTCTTGGCACATTCTACAGAAATAAGTTGCGAAAATAACTCTTTTAATTATCTAAAAGCTCTATAATATAACAGTATTGAGTACTTTTTAGTACAATTTAGCACTGGTCTAATTTAATTATGACCAAGAACTAATTATATATATGTATATATATATATATAAAGAGAAAGAGATAGATAGATAGTGAGAGACAAACAGAGAGATGCACATATCTATGTACTTAGACATCTATTCTTGAGTGCAACTTTATGTGTGTGCGTGTGTGTATGTGTGTGCGTGTGTTCTTCAAGTTATGACCCCTTCCTGGTGTGACGCAGTGCGAATCCCTGATTTACTTCAAGTGCGGCGAACCTAACTTCAACCCGAGCGGCACGGACCATCAAGGTCTCTTGCTCCACCCATCACACCGCCATGCCCCCAACAAGACGTCTTGCCTATCAAGCCTGACCCCCATCACTACAACACACAACGTTTCTTCTAGCCATACCGCTACAAACAACAACTTTTGCCGCTTTGAACCACAACACCTACTGCCGCCTCTTCTCTCCCGTTATTTCTGGGGTACCTACCCTGGACAGATGTAGATCCGGAATTTCTTGTGTACTGAATAAACATTCGACGCTATCACTGGAGCGACAGACAGCGCAAGGAAAGACAAAACGACAAAGATTGTAGGTAAAAAAATGAAAAAAAAAACAAAAAACAGGTATTTTATTGAAGGAAATACTTTCTTAGTTTATATATATATATATATATATATATATATATATATATATATATATATATATATATATATATCCGAGTGGGTACAGAACGAAGAAAGAATTTTTTCCGTCCAAAACTTTAATTTAAAACAGTGCTCGATATATGATGTATAGAGCTGTGAATATTTATTATAAATTATGTTTTAGAACATGTACATTATTTTTTAATATATGTCCTCGACAATCATATGTTTGTTTCAACGTTGGGTGTCCAACGTTTCTTCGGGAGTTAAAAGAAAAACTGAATTCGTCTGCTCCCTATATTTGGTTCATTGTGATTGTCGAGGACATATATTAAAAAATAATGTACATGTTCTAAAACATAATTTATAATATATATATATATATCCGAGTGGGTACAGAACGAAGAAAGAATTTTTTCCGTCCAAAACATTAATTTAAAACAGTGCTCGATATATGATGTATAGAGCATGTACATTATTTTTTAATATATTTCCTCGACAATCATATGTTTTTTTCAACGTTGGGTGTCCAACGTTTCTTCGGAAGGTAAAATCAAAACTCAAAAGCAAAACTGTTTTGCTTTTACTTCCCGAAACGTTGGGCACCCAACGTTGAAACAAACATATGATTGTCAAGGAAATATATTAAAAAATAATATACAAATGTTCTAAAACATAATTTATAATATATATATATATATATATATATATATATATAGGAAAGAATATTAATAAAAAGTTTTGAATTTAAAAATGTACTTTTTTAAACAGTATTTGTTTATATATATATATATATATATATATATATAGTATTAATTACGCGAGGACACCGTTATGGTGTCGTCACTCGTCAGGGCTATATTTTTGAACAGATCAAAAATAAGTCCTGACGAGTTATGACATCATAAGGGTATGTCCACTAAACTTAGAAGTCAGCAAGACTCAGCTCAGTTAAGTGATAATTTTTTCTGCATTAATCTCATTAACGCTTCATCTCCACCGCGATATCGAGCACTTTACGATAAAAAAAAAAAACCTGCTGCCAAAATACTTTTTATCAGTAAAACTATTGAAAAAATAACAATCTTGCCTCGAAACTTCATCACAACTCAACTCTCTCTCTCTGTCACTGTATTTGTCTCTCTCTCTCTCTCTCTCTCTCTCTCTCTCTCTCTATCGCCCGGTTCACATTCCATCCACGTCTTTTGAACAGGTGATGAGGATCATACCTTGTTTCCTGTTTAGGATGTGTTTCTTGGTTTTCTCTTTTCCAATCATTCTACTCTTAAGTAGCCCCATGCGCATCAGTGGCGTCACCACCTTGCTTGGGGTGATATGATTAAATATATATATATATATATATATATATATATATATATATATATATATATATATATATATGAATTTGTTCCAAAGCAATGTCGCTGACGTGACGTAGAGTCTCTATTAGAGATCCTATGTCGAAATGTACATCCGACACCTTTGAATTTTGAAAATTCTCTCTAATTTATATTGGCTCTGTATTTTTAATACCTTGAGCTCTCTGCCTGCATCACTTTTTAATGTTAAAATTTTTTAAATATTAATTAGGATCAGGTTCTTGGAATTTACCTTCCTACTCTTCCACTTCGGATTAAAGAAAAAAACAATATATATATATATATATATATGTGTGTGTGTGTGTGTGTGTGTGTGTGTGTGTGTGTGTGTGTGGTGTGTGTGTGTGTGTGTGTGTGTGTGTGTGTATTTAGGCATCAAATTCTCTTTTAGGCATGTCAGATTAAATAAATTGTAAAGATTATATTTGGTTAATTTTAATAAAATCCGTTTGTAATCGGATAATTTTTCGTGTATTATAATTGAAAGATGTAAGAAATGCGCTGTAACTTTTACAGTTGATTTTATTATCTATTTCTCAGTGTTTCTAAGTATTTTCAATTTCGATCATCTTCAGATGTGTAAGTTGTGGTAACAAAAAAAAAAATGCGTATGCGCACATCAAACTCTTGATGGCGAATATGTTTCTATAAATTGATATTGTTCGTAATTTTACTATGAATTGGTACATTTTATATATTGCTGATATTTTTACATTAAAAATATATTTTTATATTCTCATAGAGTTTGTTTTTTCTTTAAAAGTTCCTTATTTGCTCATAGGTGATGCCCTGATAGTAGCTACCATCCGGTCTAAGTAAGAATTATTCCTCTTTATTAACATTAGTGTTTGGTGTCTTTTAAATCATCGTAGCTGACAATTAGCCTGAATTGGTTACATTAAAATCATGGCTAAACTTTCTGCTGAAATAAAGATCAAGTTTCAAAGGAAAGATGACTAAACGAGAGATAGACCGGTAGCCGAGAATTTTCTAGAAACAGTTTTCAAAAAACTTTTGCTACAGCTGGAAGTGTTATCAATGCAAAGAAAACGGGATGATCCCAAAATTTACAAAAAGAGAGCTGAAAGAAAGATTGTGAGAGGGTCGATACGCAATCCAAATACGGTCTTAATAGCGAGGTTTCAGTCGATACGTTATACAGAGTTTTAAATAAAACGACTTGAGCGTACGTATAGCAGTAGCAAAAAGCATCATCAAGCAAGAAACATCTGAATAAAAGACTGATCAAAAGAACGAGTGATACTGAAAAGAGGAAAATATAATGATCTCCAAGAATTTAAATGCAAAGTCTACTATAAAATGTATTGGTGGTATCTTTTACTTTAAAAATGTACTAGCAGTATAGCCCGGCTTTGCTCGGGTGTAAAGAAAGCTTTAAAACTAATCCATAGTCCTCGAGCTCAGACTCTTTGGACGTTGGCACAAAAGACTAAAAAGCAATAGTTGTTTCCAGTTAAAGCAAAACCGTAGATTGAAAGAAAAATGAATGGATGTAAGTCAAATTTTGATTTCCGGTATCGATGTCAATAAGTTTTTCGTAGCAAACTGAATTTTGAAGGCTAAATAAGTCCTCTGAGTAAATGGTATCATGGCTGAGACTAAGAACTATAATTACACCTACTTAGAACAAAACCCGAAGCAAAAACCAAAATAAAAAGTCTGAAAACCTGATTTTGATCAGACCAGATAGGATATCGGGGAATCGATTTCCGATAGGGGAGTCAAATAATTCATCCAATGATAAACTAACGTAAGTAAGTCCATGAAAACTTATCTTACCCATCGGGAGTAAAATTGGAGAAAATGAGCCATATTGATGGCTGAATATCAGTTTTTGATCAGATTCGATAGAATATCGGGGATATCGATTTCTGATATCGGAGAAAATAAGTCGTCTGAGAAGATCTACTTATGTTTGAGACTAAAAACTATAATTTTACTAAGTTAGAGCAAATTTTCGATCAAGAACCACGATAAAAGAGCTGAAATCCTGATCTTGATCGGATATTGGGGTATCGATTTACAATATCAGAGAGAATTCGAAAAAAATTAAGTAGCTCATGACATGGCCGAAAGCCTAAAGGATATTTGTGTAAAGATTGGTGAGAATTGGATAAAAATTGTGTATTTGTAGAAAGGACATGCAGACATACACACATCTTGAATTTATATGCATAGATATCGAGTTGAAATTGGAAAATATTATTAGCCCATGACCTGACCGTAAGCCTAAAAAATATTTGTGTATACGTTTAGTAAGAATCGGATAAAAATTGTGGATTTGTATAAAGAACATACACACAGACAGATAGACAGGCATACACACAAACATCTTGCCATATATATATATATATATATATATATATATATATATATAGGTAGTGTGTTGTTTTTTGTTTGAAATGTCACTATTTGCTCATAGATGATCCCCTAACAGGAGCTACCATCCGGTCTAAGTTAGAGTTATTCCACCTTATTAACTTTAATGTTGGGTATCTTGTTCAGTTATGTCTTGTTTAAGACCCTTAAGTAACTCCTCCCTAATTGTGAAAATTTTGGTTGGTTTAAAATTTCTAGTCGCGCGTTCATAAAAAATTCCACTTATCTTCTTGACTCACATCCTTTCTATGACAACCTTGTATCATGTTCTTCTTACTTTCCACTCCATTTTCATACAGCCCTCTTCACATCTGTATTCTCATCCTATTCTTACTCATTCTCTGTAACTTTTTTGTTCCTCTTTTGCATTTCACCTCTTCTGTAACCACCTGAGCACCAGTGGCAGTTCTGCCTTGCTTGAGATGAAATTATTAAAAATATTAATTCTAATAATTTTTAGTTTTTTTTTTTAATCATATCACCTCGAGCAAGGCAGTAACGCCACTGATGTGCCGGAGGCTACATAAGAGTGAAAAGCTTAGAAGAGAGAAAGCCGGAAACCACACCCTAAACAGGGAACAAGAGATGAGCCTCTACACCTGTTCAATAGACGTGGGTGGTGTGTGAACCGGGAGATAGTTTAGTCTATCTACTCCAATTGAAAAAAAAAAGAAGAAAAGTGAAAAGATTGGAAAAGAGAAAACCGGAAACCACATCCTAAACAGGGAACAAGAGATGAGCCTGTTCATTAGACGTGGGTGGAGGGTGAACCGGGCGATAGTTTAGTCTAGCTACTCCAATTGAAAAAAAAAGAAGAAAAGTGAAAAGATTGGAAAATAGAAAACCGGAAACCACATCCTAAACAGGGAACAAGAGATGAGCCTCTACACCTGTTCAATTGACGTGGGTGGAGTGTGAACCGGGCGATAGTTTAGTCTATCTACTCCAATTGAAAAAAAAAAGGAAGAAAAGTGAAAAGATTGGAAAAGAGAAAACCGGAAACCACACCCTAAACAGGGAACAAGAGATGAGCCTCTACACCTGTTCAATAGACGTGGGTGGTGTGTGAACCGGGCGATAGTTTAGTCTATCTACTCCAATTGAAAAAAAAAAAAGAAGAAAAGTGAAAAGATTGGAAAAGAGAAAACCGGAAACCACATCCTAAACAGGGAACAAGAGATGAGCCTCTACACCTGTTCAATAGACGTGGGTGGTGTGTGAACCGGGCGCTAGTTTAGTCTATCTACTCCAATTGAAAAAAAAAGAAGAAAAGTGAAAAGATTGGAAAAGAGAAAACCGGAAACCACATCCTAAACAGGGAACAAGAGATGAGCCTCTACACCTGTTCAATAGACGTGGGTGGAGTGTGAACCGGGCGATAGTTTAGTCTATCTACTCCAATTGAAAAAAAAAAAGGAAGAAAAGTGAAAAGATTGGAAAAGAGAAAACCGGAAACCACATCCTAAACAGGGAACAAGAAATGAGCCTCTACACCTGTTCATTAGACGTGGGTGGAGTGTGAACCGGGCGATAGTTTAGTCTATCTACTCCAATTGTTTATGAATACAAAAAGATCTACATTCTAATGCAAAAGAATACGTGTATACGATGACCACTCGAAGAAAGAAACAATACACGACAAAGACTATAAAATTTGGTGGTGCACAAGCCATGGTGTGAGGTTGCATCAAAAGCATTAGTAGAAGGTTAATAGTAAAAGCTGATAGTAACACCAACAGCAATAGTTATACTCTTTTTTTTTAATCATCTCACCCCAAGCAAGGCATTCCACTGCCACTATTGCGCATGGGGCTACATAGGGGAAGGTAAAGAGAAAGAGTGGTTAGACATAGGGAATGTCAGGAGGAAGGTGACAGATGAGTAAGGATACCGAGGATGTGGGTTGGGCAGATGGGAAGAGTGTTTGATAGAATGGGAGCAGGTTAGTGTGTTAGGAGGTGTCTATTGACCTTACACTTAAACTCCTGGAGATTGTATCCGTCGGGGAAACAATCGTGTGGAAGAGATTTCCACAGTCGGGAAGTGCGAGGAAAGAAACTGTTGGAGTAGAAGTTACTACTAATACGTTAATAAGTTAATACTAGTTTAATCTTATGTCAGACAGTTTTTCAGC
The DNA here is from genome assembly GCA_037127315.1 of Ascarosepion bandense. Taxonomy (NCBI): domain Eukaryota; kingdom Metazoa; phylum Mollusca; class Cephalopoda; order Sepiida; family Sepiidae; genus Ascarosepion; species Ascarosepion bandense. Next base: position 7,804,143 of record JBBBDQ010000284.1, on the reverse strand, counting down.
ATGATGGTGTTTGTTGCACTGCCTCAAGTGCATCAAAAAAAGTTTCTTCTGGTTGAAGATGTTTAACGTTCGAAGACATAGTATGTGTACTTCGACGTAACAGTCAGTAAACATCTCTCGCTAAATCAGTTAAAACTGAGTTGTGATTTCGATACTCACTGTCTGCTTCTTACTCGCGGTCTTGTGTCACATCTGAGCTAAGCTTAGTAAACAGCTATTTCCTCCATGTTCCAAATATTAGGAGAAACTCCCACAGAGACACAAATAACTGCTACTTTGTTGATTAGATACCCGCGTTGATATTTTCCCGAACATTAGAACCATAACTACTTCAAGGCAAGAGTCCATCGATGTCTATCCTGTAGAATATTAACTTCTTACCACCTCTTTCATTTATTTGCAAAACATAATTCATCATAACTCTTTTAATAATAATCTTGTTTTGAGTAGTTTTCCATCCTTGTTTTAGGTGTTTTAGCTGATTAGTATTCATGAAGGAGGAAGAGTTCATTCCAATGCAGATTGGGCCCCATAAGAAATACGCAAACACATTCGGGGAAAACACGTGAGAATAGGTTTCAATACAGACCTACTGAAACCATTATTTTCTTCATATTACCAGCTGGGGCGTACAGTAGAGTACACTCCAGACAGAAGGTCTAAACGTCACGCTAATTCGTCTGAGTAAAGAAGTCAACCTCCCTGTGCTGTATTCCTTGAGAACGTGAGCGATTACAGCTCTCCACAGTTTACTGTTTTACTAATCGCCGTTCTACCGATCGTTAGGTAGGTTATTCACTGCGTTCCTTTGTCACTCTTGCTTTCAATATATCTTGTAAGTGTCAAATTCTCCAAGCTCTTTTTCCTTCTTATATAGATGCAAAGAAAAATTGTGCCGAAATTCGATGTAATGTCTAAAATCGAAAACAGCAGCGAGTGCTGAAAAATGTCCATACAGATGAAGAGGAAACGAACACTAATGAAGTTCTAAAGAATCATGTTAAAAATCCCATCCACAGAACATGCGAGGGTTAGGGTTAGGGTTAGGGAGATAAAAAGCAAAAGTTTGCTTTTAAACAGAAACAAATAGTTTGAAAATCTGGGATGCATAACGAGGAGAGAAAAATGTCTGGAAAACTTTGCGCACACTAATCATACTGAAAGCAAGAAAAACAGGGGCAAACAGCGAGCAACTTAACGAGGTTTTTTTGCGAACGGATGAAAGAGGAAGGGCAAAGATAAAAGGTGAAGGTCAAAAATCCGTTACAGCTACAGAAGAAAAAAAACAAGAAGTTATAGTGTGATATTGTCAGCCACGTCCTGAATGGACATGGCAAAAAGTAAATCTAGTTTTTATAATAACTATACAAATCCCCACAGTCTCTCTTCCTCTGTCTCTGTCTCTCTCTCTCTCTCTATATATATATATATATATATATATTAGTCATCCACATACAAGCCTGTTTTGCTGTATGACAGCTCATCAGTGTGGCTAGACACATCTACTTGCTTCTGGCCGGAATCGGAACTCGACCGATTGTGTGAGTCGGAGTCGCTACTCCCTAAGCCATCGACACATTGGATCAGAGAAGGGAAATTTTAACGTGTTGTATATAAGCAGTGTATACGCACGCCAGTCACCGAGAGAACTCGATTCATTTCTGAAGAGTCACGCATATAGCAGAAGTGGAAACCTTTTTCAAAATTTTCTTCTCCAGAGAGCTCAATCATAATGAGAGCATAATATATTAGTCATCCACATACCAGCCAGTTTCGCTGTATCACAGCTCATCAGTGTGTCTAGACGCATCTACTTGCTTCTGGCCGGGATCAGATATGTATATATTATGCTCTCATTACGATTGATCTCGATAGAGAAGAAAATTTTAAAAACAGTTTCCACTTTTGCTATATAAGCGTGACTCTTCAGAAAAAAAATTATTTCGGTGACTGGAGAAATACACTGCTTATATAGAACACGTTAAAATTTATCTCCCCCTGATTCCATGCGCCTATGGCTTAGGGAGTAGCGACTCCGACTAAACGCCAAATCGGTCGAGTTTCGATCCCGGCCAGAAGCAAGGGGATATGTCTAGACACACTGATGAGCTGTCATACAGCAAAACAATCTTGTATGTGGATGACTAATGTATATATATTTACAAAGTTACGGAAAATGCTGAAGATTAACGAAATGGTTAAACAACCGACATATTCTTTCCTTTTGTTTTTGATGAATTTTTTCACTCTCATTTACACCTAGGTATTTATAAGCTTCTTCTGGATCTAAATCTTTTATTGTTACAAGAGGATCTAAGCTAATTGGGGATTTTTGTTGTAGCGATCCTCGTAAAACTGTAGCTTTAGAACATTTATTCAAACTGGATTTCATTCCAGTGTCTTGACTGAAGCATTTTACAATTTGCAGAGGACCTTCCAGCTCATTATCATTCTTAGCATACAACTTTAAGTCATCCATGTAAAATAGATAGCTTATTTACTTTTGAGCTATTTTATAACCACATTCTGTCCTGTTAAGTTGACTGGTTAATGCTATTAATGATATGCAGAATAGTAAGGGAGACAAAGAGTCACCTTGAAATATACCTGTTTTGATGTTTATTTCACTAAACTTATAGGTTCCATTTATATGATTGAGGTAAAGGGTTGTTTTCCACATCGACATACATTGTTTGATGAAATTGATGATAACGGGTGATACCATGTACATATTTAAAGTCTTTAAGATCCAGGAATGTGGTTCACTATCGAAGGCCTTACGATAATCTATCCAGGTAGTACTAAGATTTTTTTTTTTTGCATTGAAGCAGTTTTCCAAGATCACCCTGTTAATAATTGGTCTTTACATCCGTAACAACCACGTTTGCACCATTTTTGTTCAAGCTGTAGTATGTCATATCTTTCCAAGAAGAAATATGTCTGTTTTGTTAAAATAGATGTTAATAGTTTGTATGTTGTCGGAAGGCATGTAATTAGTCTGTAGTTTTTCGGGTTATTTTTGTTACTATTCTAGGGTAGAAGAAATGTAATTTATATGGTCATCCATGCATGAATTTTAGTGGGATCGTTAACCATTTCTTGAAGTTATTTGGCTAGTTTTTTTATGTGCTGTATTTAAATAATATAGCCAAAAGATAAGAATTTTATCTATACCTGGAAATTTCCAATTGTGTGCTTTTGTCATTGCACATTTAACATCCTCTTCTGTGATTCCAGCCGATGTTGTTCTGGTTTATTTATCATTCGTTCTATCTCTTTCGCAATCCAGTCTGCTTCTTTGTCATGTTCTTTAGGGCAAGCCCATATTTTCCCCAGAATGAATAACTTCTTCCATTTGGGTGGAGACTCTCACCTCAATGTTTTACCTATTTCCCTGTAAAAATTTTCTTTTCATCGGTTTGAAAACTTTTCTTTTGTCTGTAGAATCTTGATCTTTTCTAAGCGTCTCATTCTTTGAGTCTTCAGTTGTATTGTTTGCTTTATTTTCCTTAGTTGATAGGACTTTATTTTCATTTCTCATGTATTTTCTTTCGAGTCTTCTGCCTTTTCTAGTTCTTACATTTATTCCTCTTGTCAGATCATCCAGTACTGATAATTCACTTCTAATTTGTACGATTTCTTTTTCTATTTTTCTTTTCCAAGGTGAATCTTCATGTCTGCTAGACTGCCTTGTTTTTAATTTGATGTTCAATTTTTTGTTGCTGCTATTGCTGATGCATATATTGCTTCATTGAGATTTATATGAGTGTCTTCTCATCCATAATTAATTTGAGTGGTGCATTGTAGAGCTTAATAGTTTTGAGGTTATGCTTTGTTGGTTGTAATTTTGGGAGCTGTTCTCCTTCCTCCATTGCAATATTTTGTATTTGACTTATATGGTTCTTTATTTCTTCCTTAGCTTTTTGTATACTGTTCTTGTTTTTCGTAAAATAATTCTGTTCAATATGTTTTGAACTCGTTTTATTGTCGTCTTGTAACTGACTCAAATCACACCTTTCCAGCACTTCTAAACTTACAGCATTATCTTCACAGTGATTTGTGTGTACCACTATTTCTACATTATGATCTGTGGCTTGTGCGATATTACTATTTTTTATTTTTTATTCCAGTTCCCTTTCATATTTTGTTGATTCGTCTATTCTGGTTGCAATTCTTTTTATCTCATTAATTTCAGCCTCTATCAGTCGGTTATTTCGCAAAATGTATCTTCGTACATTGGCTAATTTATTTTCGTCAATCTACTTTCTATTTGTTTGTCCAACTTTTTCTCGCCAAATGTCATATGTTTGGCAAAGTGATGCTTTTTTGTGGTTTGAGTAACGCCTCATGAAATGCAGTCAAAACGACTTTGTACTCGTCACGAGACCATTTTATTTTTTCTTTCTTTAAATATACAGTTATAGATCTAGCTGGAGAATTTTCAGGCCCATCATTTACAAACAGGGTTCCTAACCCTGTAGGGGATCGTTTGTGACCTTATACCGCAGTAGCACGATTAACACCTTGAGTTGCGGGTTGTTGTTAGGAGTTTATTATTATTATTATTATTATTATTATTATTATTATTATTATTATTAAAAAGAATATATATTATTAAGAAGAAAGACCAAAATATTTTTGGGTTTTTGAAATCTATCTTCCAATTTTTTTTAGAACCATCAAATTTTTGGGGGATTTTGTTTTGTTTTGTTTTGTTTTTGCGTCAGAGGTTGACCATCAAATTGGGAAATGTTTCCGTCTTTTTGCAGTAAAAACATTTTGATTCCTAAATTTATGCCAAATAATTTTCGGATTTAAATAAACTGTTCAAGGCAAATTAAAATATGAATGAAATTATTCAAAAAAGAATTATCTTTTAGCAAATTTTATTAAAATCATTTTTAGATGTCTTAAACCCCACTTATTTAAATTTATGAAATTTTGACAAATTTATTTTTGTAGGATTTAATGCATATATATCCTTGTGAAATGATAATTTTTTTTTTTGTATAAAAGGAATCCATATTACAGAAAATCTGTTCGGAAGAATAATATATATCCAAAGCATACATTTAAATATAAAGTTAAATTGAATTTCAAAACTTTCGTCCCTTTTTCTTTGTGCGTGTATAGAGACGGATGAAGATAAATATCTAAAGAATGAAACGAGTCACATTAAAACATTTTCCATTTTGTCACACTTATTTCCATCAAAGTGAGATTCACATATAAATATGTTCATTTCTTTCAAAGTGATATTCACATATAAATATGTTCATTTCTTTCAAAGTGATATTCACATAATGCATATGTTCATTTCTTTCTCTCTCTCTTTCTTTCTCTCTCTCTCTCACACACACACACACACACACACACACATATATATATATATATATATATGTGTGTGTGTGTGTGTGTGTGTGTGTGTGTGCGCGCGCGCGTGTGTCTGTTTTGGAGGCAGGTACTTACCCCAGCAATTTAATCTGTACATAAAGGACAAGGTCTGGATGTTAAATATTTTTATTTCATTTTCCAATGTTCCAATAAGGTGTTGAGTAGTGTGCTTGAGATTGGGCATGAACACTCTCTAGTTCGTCATGACAAGAGAGAGTCGTGTGAAAATAGACAAACGTACTTGGTTATTTCTAATCAAACGTGTATGAATATATATATATATATCTTCCCTGAATATCCGTTTAGGTGAAACCTTGGTAGCTTTGTTGGCTCACTAGGCTAATTTACTTTTTCTACTCTGCTTACGTATTGATCGCTTTTTTGTTATTGATTACTCGTCTCGGGTTTTTCTTTGAGCTACGTACTGGCTCGGTCCAAATTGCTTTGGCTGATGTTCATGTGCTTAGCTCTTTCTTTTTTTACAATCATTTTTTCCTTCCGCGTATATACGCGGAGGGTTTTTCGAAACGAGTATAGGGATAAGTTTGCATATATATATATATATATATATATATATATATATTAACATGCCCTGTGGACATAGAAGAATCCAAAGGACCGAATTACGATGAAATAACGCGTCTGTTTTCATTTTTCTCATATATATATATATATATATATATATATATATAGTCGTGTACTTGGAAAGCAGTGTTACTTCAATGCTCGTTTTGTAGAACAAGGCTGACCCAGATCATATCAGATTAATAGTTGGAAATGGAATAGAAAAAGTATTTGGTAACCTGTTTCTTTCCGTGACGGATTTTATTTAAACTAATAATGGCTTTATTAATAGACTCATTCTTATATATAGGCTGCCCATAGTTTATCTGTACAATTTTAAATATCCACATAACATGAAAAATTTAAACAGCACTACAATGTCCATTAGGAAAAACAAAGTTTTACTTTAAAAAATCAGTTCTCTGAGATCTATTGGTTACACACAACACATCTACCCGATTCTCAGTTACTGTTCTACAAGATACTTCCTGTTTCCATCAAATCTTAACATATCTAAATTTATATATATATATATATATTTTTTTTTTAATCATCTCACCCCAAGCAAGGCATTCTACTGCTACTATTGCGCATGGGGCTACATAGGGGAAGGTAAAGAGAAGGAGTGGTGAGACATAGGGAATGTCAGGAGGAAGGTGACAGATGAGTAAGGATAGCGAGGATGAGGGTTGAGCAGATGGGAAGAGTGTTTGATAGAATGGGAGCAGGTTAGTGTGTTAGGAGGTGTCTATTGACCTTACATTTAAACTCCTTGAGATTGTTGCCGTCGGGGAAGCAATCGTGTGGAAGAGAATTCCACAGTCGGGAAGTGTGAGGAAAGAAACTGTTGGAGTAGAAGTTACGGCTGCATTTTATCGGTTTCACTGTAAAAGGGTGGGATCTAGTTGCTAATCTAGTATCTCGTTCAAATTCGTATTTAGGGGGCACCAGTGATCTAAGTTCATCGGAGCAGAAGCCGTGAAAGTATTATATATATATATATAGAGAGAGAGAGACAATACTAATATTCTGTTTTCTGCAAGACCTTTCCTCTTTCCATAGTTTTTACTGTGCCAGACACAGGAGCTAACATGCTTGTTTTTCATACTTTATACTGAATTTATACTAAGTGCCCGATTTGTTCTGTATGAATCATGCTAAAAATAGCGCTATTTATTGAGTTGGTAATCTGTGAGTCTGTATGTGACTGTAAGCTATACATGCCTACATTTTTCAAGCTACGCCATTCAAACTTTCTTGGGATATATATCTACAGGAAAGCCAGGTCGACACATACTTTTTGAGTTTATGTTCAGCAATTTTACCTTTCATAATTTTTGGCCAGTTGTGTCGATTGTTTATATTTAGTCCGTAAAACATCTAAAATCTAAGATGGTTGCTAGATTACATCACAGAAATCAAATCACATGTGCCAAACGCGACTAAAAAAAATGAGACTTTATATTTAATTTTTATTCCGACGTTTTAAAAATTCATTTGGTCAACAAAAAAATGTGAATATTTTTCCCCGTAATTTTGAAACAAAAGCAATATTTTTTAAAAAAAAGTGTTTTTTCAAGCAAAAACAAAATATGTTAAACAAAAGTGCCAATGGTTAATTTAATTATTTCAATCTTTTTTTTTTTCAGATTTAATATTTCATACTTCAGAAAATAAAATTTAAAAAAATAAAGCTTTTTTTTTTTTGCTAAATATTTCATGCAGGAAATCTGTTGTAAATTCGTGTGGTATTAATGTAACATTTTCCTTTAAAATTAAATATCTACATTTTTAAATATTCTTCAAAAATTTCTGAACTTTAGTTTCTATATTTCTAACTAGCAGTATAACCCGGCGTGGCTCGGGTGTAATGAAAGCATTAAAACTAATCCATGGTCCTAGAGCACAGACTCTTTGGACGTTGGCACGAAAGACTAAAAAGCAATAGTTGTTTCTAGTTAAAGCGAAACCGTAGACTGAAAGAAAAATGAATGGATGTATGTCAAATTTGATTTCCTGGTATCGATATATATATATATATATATATATATATATATATATATATATATATATTATCGATCTTCTACACTATTATAAGAACTGCAACCTTGAAACTTCTGAATATTGTTTCTTATGTCTTTCTCTATGAGTGTATCAAATTTGATTAAAATCGGACCAATCCTTCTATAATCCGATTTTTTCGATTATCGATTTTTATATTTATCGGGGATACCTCGACCCAAAACCTAGCTAGGAACATTCGCAGATGCTTATAGTACAACTGTGTCAATTTTCAAGAAAATCGGTTCAGCCGTTTCGGAGTCTATAGGTAACGGATACACACACATACACAGACACATACACGCACACACAGACAAAGTTTCATTTATAAATAAGTTTAGAATTAGATAGATAGATAGATAAATAGATAGATAGATAGATAGATAGATAGATAGATAGATAGATAGATAGATAGATTTAGATTTAAGTAAAACAAAATAAATAATTCTTATTTTTATGTTAAATTCATTCAACAAAAAATGTAAATTTGAAACAAAAACAAACGCAATGTTGTTTACAATGTCACACAAAACATAAAATCGCATTTACGCAAAACAAAAGAAAATAGATTTTTTAAATGCTTTTCCTACTACTAAAATGAGTTGTACGGGCAACGCCGGGTTATGATGCTAGTTGTAATGAAAATCAAATGTTACAATATTGCATGGAAAATGTTAATTGCCACCCAGGATCCTCTGAACATATCCCCGTTTCTCACGAAAAAGAATTATTGGTTTTATAATAATTAAAAGCAATAGCAGTAAACAGATTAATAAAAACGAACAAAATAATATTCTCTATTATAATAAAAAAACCTTCTATATATATATATATATATATATGACGGTTCTTACCTTCTTACCCTGACGAGCCGTAGGGTAAGGCCTAGATAGGTTTGTTTGCTCTACTTTCGTATTGAGCGCTTTAATGTTAGGGTTTTCGTCTTGGTTTTTTTTTTCTTTCTTTCTTGCAAGTATTTGGCTTTTGTTCATGTACTTCGTTTGTTTCTTTTTTTACTTCCTCTCCTTTTCCCTCCGAGTTCGTTCTCGGTGAGTTTTTCAAGACGAACTTAAATATAGTATTTTTTTAAATCGTATCACCCCGAGCAAGGCGGTAACGCCACTGATGCGCAGGGGTCTACGTAAGAGTGAAAAGATTGGAAAAAAGAAAGCCGGAAACCACATCCTAAACAGGGAACAAGGGATGGGCCTCTTCCCCTGTTCAATAGACGTGGGTGGAGTCTGAATCAGGCGATAGTTCAGTCTATCAATTACTAGTATTAGCATTAGCATTTTTGTTACTATTACTATTGTTATTATTATAATTGTTATTATATATATATATTATCGGGCTTCTCGATAAGGTTCAGAGGAGGGTCTGTAATGTGATAGATACCGACTTGGCAGACCGCCTGCAGTCTCTCTCCCACCGGCGCGACGTGCTTTCCCTGTGTCTCTTCTATAAATACTTTCACGGCTTCTGCTCCGATGAACTTAGATCACTGGTGCCCCCTAAATACGAATTTGAACGAGTACTAGATTAGCAACTAGATCCCACCCTTTTACAGTGAAACCGATAAAATGCAGCCGTAACTTCTACTCCAACAGTTTCTTTCCTCGCACTTCCCGACTGTGGAATTCTCTTCCACACGATTGCTTTCCCGACGGCTACAATCTCCAGGAGTTTAAATGTAAGGTCAATAGACACCTCCTAACACACTAACCTGCTCCCATTCTATCAAACACTCTTCCCATCTGCCCAACCCTCATCCTCGCTATCCTTACTCATCTGTCACCTTCCTACTGACATTCCCTATATCTAACCACTCCTTCTCTTTACCTTCCCCTATGTAGCCCCATGCGCAATAGTGGCAGTGGAATGCCTTGCTTGGGGTGAGATGATTAAATATATATATATATATAGTGGCAGAAACCTTCTTAAGAAAAAAGATTTCATTAATTTTAACTCAAAGCAGCACTTGCTGCTCGGTCAATGAATACTAAATGTTTCCTTATAGGAACACGGTTATTACCATTACGGTACGGCATCGAACAGATGTGTGTTTCTCAGATCTGAACTAATGGATGTGCCTTCTTTGAAAGCGTGATTGAACCTGAGTGAGTTCTAAATCATACCGAATCAAACGGTGATTATTACATAAGAGGCATTCAGATTCGAACCTCGTTGGAGATGCATAGCCTTTGTATTAAGCTTCTAGAATGGGCAAGTTGGTAGACGTAATTTAAACTGTTTAAAAACTGGCCTCTACTCAATTATGTGTATATACTAAAATAACGTTTGATATCATACGAAATAGTGCTACAATTTCTTGTCCTGAACTATCACCCAAATTCTGTCCAAATGAACAAACCTGTGTCATATATTAGGTGTGGGATGGTGAAATACTTCTTGGTCTGGTCAGTTAATATTCAGCCCCTCCAAATACATTTGTATGTATGTATATATTTGCATATCTGTCGGAAAAGAATGTCTAAAAAAAACCTGCGATATCACTCCGCTAAATAAGAGCTCAATTTACATTTACATGTCCGCTTTTATTAGTGAGATGTCTCTTCGTAAAAGTGCTCGGTTCTTTTGTTTCTACAATCTTCAGTACCACTCCTTTTCTCTTCGAGTTTCACATCCTCTTCGTTTTTTGTTTGTTTTGTAGTTTAAGATAATTGATAGCCGAATAGTGGGCGAAAACAGCTAAAATAACGATATCCCATATCGCTTTGAGTAACAGGAACCTCTATTACACACCTGAATACGTCCGATCCCATTTCACTTGTTCTGTTTGATGGCAGCCATCTTTAAACATGCATAATATTTAACACACTATTTTTCAGAACACCAGTAGATTCTTTCTTTTTCAGAATATTCCAAATGGTTGTGTTGGCTATGCCTATTGTTTGGCCAATGGCTCTGATAGATTATCCGTCTTTTTCCCCCTTCAAAATGCTTTGCTCTTCTTCGATAATCAGTTCTCTCAACTTCTTGCTGGTTTAAGCTTTTTAACAATAAACTCAGATTTGCAAATGATTCAAGAGTAGATATTTTGAGATATTTTATGTTTAAACAATGAATGTAAATGGCAAGACAAGAAATACATGTCAGTCACGTGTTCCAAAAGTTTTGCTCACTTGAAAAATGAATGTGTTCAAACAAAAGGTGGTATGCCATAAGATGTTTAACACATCTAAGCATAAATATCAGAAAATAAGAAACTTAAACCCTGAACACTTGCCACATATTTATCTTTTAATCTTAAACCCTAATGTCTTCAGTTCACAACAAAAACAAATATATATATATATATATATATATATATAAAACACAAGAAACACATATATAAAATATATATATATATATATATATAAAACACAAGACCATATATATATATATATATATATATATATATATATGGTCTTGTGTTTTATAATTTTTTCAGGTAAAAGGGATACAAATCAAAGATACAGCGCATGTAGAGACATTATAAACGAGCTGCTGCTGTCGCTGTCACTGCTGCTTCTATGCCTGCTGCTGCTGCTATATCTGCTGCTGCTACTGCTGCTACTGCTGCTACTGCTGCTGCTACTGCTGCTGCTACTGCTGCTGCTAATGCTTCTTATTCTTCGTCGTCTTCTTCGGAAATCTTACTAAATTTAGAGTAATTAGACGAGAAAATGCCTCCATATATTTCTTCACACTGTTTATGTCCGAAAGATACTGAGCGCTCCTTTTCCTAAATATAACCAATCTTAAGCAATATATATATCAGTAAGTTCAGATTTTTAATCATTGCCTCCACACCATTGGCAATTCGTTCAAGCCTGTTTTTATGTTTACCATTTTGTCTGATAAGTAAAATCAGATTCTCGCGAAATCAAATCTAAACTGGAATTTTAATATATACGCGAGATTGCTGCCTATTTCCCAATCGGTGCACGTGATTTTTATTGAATTCTAATGACAGACAAAGCATGGAATTCGACCGCAGATTTTTACTATCAGCACTTACCCACTCCTTAAAACTTCTTCAAAGTCTCAGCATCTTCCTGGGCTGTCATTGTGACATATTTTTAAGCTAATATTATTAATCATCATCCCTAAAGCCACCGGCTTACGGACATATCACGTTGAATACACCGGTTCTAGCTTGATCACCGAAGTTAAGCAACGTCGTGCCTGGTCAGTACTTAGATGGGTGACCGCTTGGGAATACCACTAACTGCTGTAAGCGTTTAGTGACGGATGTGCGTTGTGGTGCAATGGATACCTGCTCGGAAAGAGAAATCAGTGAGCCGAGTTCGAATTCCAGTTGAATACCGTGCATTCACTTAAGCACTGGTACCCTTGGGAAAGATATTAATCCGTCCCTTAACTCCAGTTATGGGTTAGATAACAGGATAGGACTTCGGGACCCTTCCCTTAAAAACAAATACCAATGAATCTTGATACTAGAAAAGAAAAAAAGTATTACTAGACACAAAACTTACCTAAAAAAACAGCAATAACTTGTTGAAAGAAAAAGGTATTACCAGCAATAAATAAATAAAATTTAGTTGGCAATAAATAAAGGCATTGCTTATTACAAACTGTCTGAATGCGTTGTTTAAATATTGTGGGTTGCTATTTCTTTTTTTGATAACACTCTATTTCACTAATTTAGCGGAATGGCAGACGAAGCTAAATTTAGAAAATTTCGATGCCTATTTTCGCTATTCACTCAATTTATCTCTCTGTCTCTCTGTCTCTTTCTCTCTCTGTCTCTGTCTCTCTCTCGCACACACACACACACACACACACACACGATTTCTCTCTTTCTCGAAGAGCTCCCACAACGTCGCTTTTTCTCTGTCCATAATCTTCATGCGTGTTTCTTACAGATGTGCCATACATTGCTCTTTTTCTGAGTACTTATTCTCGTGGTCCTCGGCATAACGATAAACTGCATCTGGCAGCAAGGCCTCTGATTGGGAGGTTGTGAGGAGCATAGGACTACCTCTTAATTCAAACCCAAATATTCAAATCTATCTATCTATCTATCTATCTATCTATCTATCTATCTATCTATCTATCTATTCCAGTTTGTTCCTATCTATCTATCTATCTATCTATCTATCTATCTATCTATCTATCTACCTACCTACCTATCTGAATTTATCTATTTTAATCTGAACTTATCCATTTAAACTATCTCTCTTAATCTGAATTCTCTATCTATCGAACTATGATATAGCGCCAAAGTAGTGTGGCTCAAATTCATTGCTTTCCTCATTACTGATTATATATTTACTATATTACTAAAATAATTAGTGAACAATGACACTATTGTGAAAAGCTGCTATCTATCTATCTATCTATCTATCTATCTATCTATCTCAGTCTGTTCATTATCTATCTATCTATCTATCTATCTATCTATCTATCTATATCAGTCTGTTCATTATCTATCTATCTATCTATCTATCTTATTTCTTATCTGTTTCTCATTGTTTTCCCTTCTTTCTATGTTCTTATCTCTTTTTAGATTATCTATCAAATCAATTCCCGTCTGTTCTTATCTATCCAGCTCTCTAGCCTAACATTTATCAATCTATCAGTGCTACACTGAACGACCCCTACCCATACAGCATAGGATGTTCTGTCTCAGCCCTTCTGCGGGCTGATAAGGACACAGGCCAGCCGTGACCACGAGAACTAATGAGGCGGAAAGATGAAAAGGACACAACTTTGATTGTCGCTTACTGAATTACATCAGAATTTGGCTTGCACCGGCAAACTTTTTTCGGCTTTTTTTCAATCCTGATTTTCTTTTTAAATTCCTTCCGCCCTGTTTTCTTTTTTTTTTCCCCCATGCGAACGAATCTTTACTCTCTCTTACTACCCTTGTTTTTTTGCTTTTTTTAACTTTCTTATTTATACTTTTTTTTTATTTTCTGTTTTTTCTCTCATTTTATCATTTCTTTCTTTCATTTTCGTCTTTCGATTTTCGTTTAACTTCGTCAAGTCTACTCTTTCCGTTCTTTCGTTTCTTTCTTTCTATTTTTCTTTCTTTGTCCTTTTTCTGTTTCTTTTTCATTTTCTTATTTTTTTGTCTTTCAAAGTCGATATTTTCTCTCTTTACTGTTTTTACATCCTTACATCAAATATTCAATTTTCTTGTCACGCGTTTTATTTTAATTTGTTCCTTATCTATCTATCTATCTATCTATCTATCTATCTATCTATCTATCTATCTATCTATCTATCTATCTCAGCCTGCTTAATCTAAGTCAGTCTGTTCATATCTATCTATCTATCTATCTATCTATCTATCTATCTATCTATCTATGCTCTGTTCATGACGCATTCCAGAAGCTGAGTAAAGTATTAAGACACAGGAAACTTTCGCTAGAAACAAAGAAGAGAGTACTGGATTGCTATGTGATGTCAGTTCTTCAATATGGCTGTGAATGTTGGATAATATCAACAAAGATGAAAGGAAAGCTTGAAACAGCTGAAATGTGGATCTACAGAAGGATGCTGCGGATATGTTGGACATGTGAACAATGACGAGGTGTTGGAGAGAATGGAAACAAAAAGGAAATTAATGTTGAGCATCAGGAAGAGACAACTGAAGTTCCTGGGACTTGAAATGAGGAAGGAGGGCTTGGAGAACCTGATATTAACAGCCACATAGAGGGAAAAAGAGACAGAGGAAAGCAGCGGATAACATATTTGAAGGGCCTGAGTAGGTGGATGACAGAACGGGGGCTGAGAGAAGTTACTGGAGAAAGCGTGCTAAGAGCCACCAGGGATAGGGAGACGTAGAAAGCCATGATCGCCTCCGTCCTGAACGAAGAAGTTGAAAATGGAATCCAATCATACTTGTTTCATATAACTTTGAGTTGAGATGAATAGTTTCCTAATCGAGGTTATATCCTCACCAAAAATGCAAGAAAAGTACAAGTGGCAGATAATTAAATGCGTATATTGCAATTGTAGGTGCTAGATAGTACAATATTCCACAAAATAAAATTAAATTACTGAAGACATGTACTTAAGAAAGACATGGCCGCACAATTCCAAGAAATATACCCGGTGCGAAAAAACTTAACAAAAGTCGTCATTAGGATCTGAACATAGCAGAGAGAGACGTATTCACTAGAACCAATATTCAATAATATCTGTTTATCTAAACTTATTTATAAATGGAACTTAGTCTCTGTGTATGTGTGGGTATGTGTGTCTGCGTGTGTGCGTCCGTTACATATAGACACCGAAACGGCTGAACCGATTTTCTTGAAAATTGATACAGTTTTACTGTAAGCGTCTGCGAGTGTCCTTAGCTCGGTTTTGTGTCGAGGTACCCCGATAAATATCGAAAATCGATGATCGAAAAAATCGGGTTATAAAAGGAGTGGTCCGATTTTAAACAAATTTGATACACTCATAGACAAAGACATAAGAAACGATATTCAGAAGTTTAAAGGTTGCAGTTCTTACAGTATGCAGAAAATCGATAATATATATATATATATATATACATATATATATATATATATATATACATATATATATATATATATATATATATATATATATATAAGGCAAGATGTTTGTGTGTGTGTCTGTTTATCTGCCTGTATGTCTATTTTTTTCAGCCTTTTTATTTTAGTTTTTGCTTCGGGTTTGGCTCTAAGTAGGTATAATTGTAGTTCTTAATCTCAGCCATGATACCATTTACTCAGAGGACTTATTTAGCCTTCAAAATTCAGTTTACGACGAAAAAACTTATTTGATATCGATATCAGGAAATCAAAATTTGACTTACAACCATTCATTTTTCTTTCAGTCTACGGTTTTGCTTTAACTGGAAACAACTATTGCTTTTAAGTCTTTCGTGCCAACGTCCAAAGAGTCTAAGCTCCAGGACCATGGATTAGTTTTAAAGCTTTCATTACACCCGAGCAACGCCGGGCTATACTGCTAGTATAACATAGAGATGGAGATCGGAAGTGATAAGGCACTGGCCTTGATCTAGTGATACGGCGAAGCTCTCAGTGTTGCATCCAAACATTTTAGAAGCAAGGAATCAGACGAAACGAGGAGAAACAAACAGATTAAAAATATAGATGAGTAAAGGAATTTCAAACAATCGTATTAATTTTACAAGTTCATTTTTCTATATAATTAAGAAATTGTTATTTTTTTCAAAGTCATATACGATTATGCGTTAGTAACTTTTATATGTGCCGTGTCCCTTCAGGACGTAGGCTATTATGGATTTCCACTTGCTCCTCTCCTTTGTTGGTCTAAATATATTTCCTCGGCGTATCTCTCCGAAACCCTACTTCGCCCTCCACCCACTCAAGCACATCAAGTAGGTCACGCGCTGATTTCCCCTAATCTCTCTTTCACTCTATCTTTCCTGTGGGTATCAGTTTCTCTAAACCCTCCTTCTTCGTTACGTGTCCCAGAAACCTCAGCTGTCTCTTCTTGATGCCAAGTATAAGTTTCCTTTTCTTTCGCATCCTCTCCAAATCTTCAGTCCATAGTATCCTCAGCATCCTTCTGTAGGACCACTTTTATGTTGCTTCCACCCTGTTCTTCATCTTTAAGTAGATCGTCCACCATATAGGAGGACAGATATCACATAACAGTTCTGTTCTCTTTCCTTTTCTTCAAACAAAATATTCTTAATACTCTACTTAGCATTTGAAATACGTAAGACATAGATACTAACTCTACTTATACAGGGTGTGACAGAAATACCTCCCATATATGCCTCCCAAAAATACCTCAACGGCATAATGCCAAATTGTTAGTGGTAATGGTGTCTTCATCTAGCTAAAGACTTACCATTATATACAACTAGCAGTTTAGCCCGGTTTCACTCGGGTAGTTTAAGAAATAATAAGAATAAAAAACATATGATGAATTTACATAGCCAATACTTACACAACGTGCACCCTTGTCACTTTTATAGATATAGACTAGCAGCTTATCCCGGTTTCACTCGGTTAGTTTAAAGAATAATAAGAATAAAAAACATATGATGAATTTACATAGCCAATACTTATACAACGTGCACCCTCGTCACTTTTAAAGACATAGATAACAATGTAGAATGTCTCTTTTGAATTAGGGTGGGAGGGAGAGAGGCAACAAATATATGGATATAGATAATATAAAGTGGGGTGATCGATTCTATATTATAATCAGTGCATAAACTGATCCTTGACTTTGTGTGGTGATAATATATATTTTTCTACCCTTAATTTTGGCTTTCTGAAAATTTTCAAGGTGTCGTTAGCGTTCTAAAATCGGTACCCCGATATCCGATCAGGTCTGATCAAGATCAGGATTTCAGCCTTTTATCGTGGTTCTTGATGCAGAATTTGCTCTAACTTGGTAAAATTATAGTTTTTTATATCTAACATTAGTAGATCTTCTCAGACGACTCATTTTCTCTGATATCAGAAATCGATACCCCCGATATTCTATCGAATCTGATCAAAAACTGATATTCAGCCATCGATATAGCTCATTTTCTCCAATTTTACTCCCGATGGGTACGATAAGTTTCCATGGACTTACTTAGGTTAGTTTATCCTTGGATGACTTATTTGACTACGATATTGGAAATCGGTACCCCGATATCCTATAGGGTCTAATCAAAATGAGGTTTTCAGCCCTTCTATTTTTGGTTTTTCTTCAGGCTTTGCTCTAAGTAGGTATAATTGGAGTTGTTAGTCTTAACAACCTACGTTTGTCGTGTCAACGTCCAAAGAGTCCGAGCTCCAGGATCAAGGATCAGTTTTAAAACTTTCATTACACCCGAGCAACGCCGGGCTATAGTGCTAGTAATAAAATAATATTTCTTATCGTCAGCAGGCATGAGTGTATTTACCTCTTCCCTCCACAAGGAAGTGGATGCGACACAATGTAGGGAGCCTGAACGCGTACGAGCGCGCAAGGCACAAACATTGCCAACCGCCGGTCACGCTGGCCCCGGTGACGAGCACCGGTCTACCCCTCTTGTGCAATGGGGTGGCGTGGCCTTGGGACACTGTTCTGCAGCCATAAGTGCAAAATAGGAAGACATTTTCACAGATAATTACTTGTTCTTTGAGTCAGTCACTCAAATGCCATATCATCTAGCAAGACATGGACATGACAGTAGATCAAAAGCACACACACATTCAACACTAAGTACAATCTATTAGCTTGGAAGATAATAAGTCAGTCAGTCAAGTGCCATACGTGATACACGCTTGGGCGATCATGTCTAGAAAGAGACATGACTGACTGGGCAAATGATTTTCTTGCAGTAGGTTGCCATTAATTTCTCGTAGATTGATTGCCAACCAAGCCCATAACCCCCAATCTATCCAGTTATTTAACCCATAGCTGGACGGAGAAAAGTTGGATAAATACCTTTGCCAAGGATATTTGCGCGTAAGTGAATGCAACGAATTCAATAGAATTCGAACTCGGCTCTCCGATTTCTCGATATCCATTGCACCACGACGCACGTCCACTTGTTCTTTACAGAGCTAATTAAATTCTAAGCTAAGCCATTGCTTATTATAGTATAATTAAACCAATTTAAAAGGTTTGTTATAAAGCTGAATAAAAATTATAATTCCATTCTTACAAAACATATTTGCCCACTTAAACAATCAAAGTTGATTATAATCCGTATAAATGATATGAATATAAATATTATGATCCACATAAGTATCATAATCCACTTAAATATTATAATCCGCATAATTATTATAGCTAAAATCAGAAAACTCTTTTCGTTGCCCGACAAGAGGTACTCAGAAAGATACTTGTCTAATCATGAAATTTTGATTTGCTATTTACTGGATATTATGAAAAAAATTGTGGTGTATTCAAGCGCCCCACTTACTAAAAACGGGTAAAATATATCCTTTTGTCAATTATTAATTTTCGTATTCAAGGCTTGCACAAGCATTTATCCTTCCTTCTTCGTAAATATGATCTAATATCCCGCTATTTTCATGATACGGTCACCTGATGTCATATGGGAGACAACTCTAGTACAGCAAAGTATAGATATTGCAGGCAACAATATATTTTTCTACTTCCCTTTTTTCTTTCTTCGTTTATACGCCTGCCTATGAATATATTTTATTATCATTATTTTTACTTCTGAGTAAAGCCGTAACACATTCATGATTGTTTTTATTTTCCTTCCTTCCTTCCTTCCTCTCTCCCGTCTTCCCTCCCTCCCTCCCTTCCTTCCTTCCTTCCTTCCTTCCTTCCTTCCTTCCTTCCTCCCTCCCTTCCTTCTTTTCTTTTTCCTCCCTTCCTTACTCCCTCTCTCATTCTTCCCTTCCTTCCTTCCTTCCTTTTCCTTCTCTCCTTCCTTCTTTCTTTCCTTATTCCTTCCTTTCTTCTTTCCTTATTCCTTCCTCCCTTTCTTCCTCTCTCTCCCTATTCCGCCCTCTCTCCCTTCCTCCTTTCACCCTTCCTTCCTTCCTTTCTTTCTTCCTACCTTCTTTTCTCCCTCCCACTGTCTCTCCTTCCTTCCTTCCTTCCTTCCTTCCTTCCTTCCTTCCTTCCTTTCTTCATTCTTTCCTTCCTTCCTTCCTTCCTTCCTCTCTCCATTCTTCCTTCCTTCCTTCCTTCCTTCCTTCCTTCCTTCCTTCCTTCCTTCCTTCCTTCCGTCCGTCTCTTCCTCTCTTCTTCTCTCCATCCCTTCTTTCCTCCCTCCCTTTCATCCTTCCTCCCATCTTCCTTCCGTCCAGTTTCTTTTTTAATTTTCTTCTAACAACTTTCTGGATATTTTCGTTTATTCAACTCCCTTTTTCAAGTTTTTCCAGTTAAAGCGAAACCGCAGACTGAAAGAAAAATGAATGGATGTAAGTCAAATTTTGATTTCCTGGTATCGATATCAAATAAGTTTTTTTCGTCGTAAACTGAATTTTGAAGGCTAAATAAGTCCTCTAAATAAATGGTATCATGGCTGAAACTAAGAACTACAATTATGCCTACTTAGAGCCAAACCCGAAGCGAGTACTAAAATAAAAGGGCTGAAAAAATACAGACATACAGTCAGATAAACAGACACACACACAAATAACTCACATTATATCTATATATATTATCGATTTTCTGCACTATTGTAAGAACAGTAACCTTGAAACTTCTGAATATCGTTTCTTATGTTTTGTCTAATCAAATTTGATTAAAATCGGACCCCTTGTTCTATAACCCAATGTTTTCGATTATTGATTTCCGATATTTATCGGGGGTATCTCGACACAAAACCTAGCTAAGAACACTCGCAGACGCTTATAGTAAAACTGTCAATTTTCAAGAAAATCGGTTCAGCCATTTCGGTGTCTATAGGTAACGGAAGCACACACGCAGACACACATATACACACACACACACAAAGTTCCATTTATAAATAAGTTTAGATTAATACTTAAATGGTAACGTACATGTTAGTTCATTAAAGTCGGTTGGATTTAAAGTGAGTTCATCAACACTAGAGAGTTATTTTTCAACCTACTTGCACATACGGGTGCATACATACACACCCACTGAGGATGTACTTATAATAGAGCTTTTTAATGTATATTTTACACACATGTACATATATACATCCCACTCATATATATCTACGTATATAAACATTTTAAAGCCATAAGATATAAGAAAATTAGCAAATGCCTGGTAAATTAGGAACAATTAAATCTTCATTCACTAACATATGTACGCACGCACACTCACGCATATATATATCCCTGTTACGTACGCGTTCTTAAAAAACGGTAAAATCAGTTATTGTAAATCACCTGAAGACACCGAGAGTTAGAAACCTGGGTTGCATAAAAACTCGTTTACAAATAAAACATATTCAAGAGTGTTCTATAGTATCATTGTATTGAACAACTGTGCACTGACCAAAAACTAAAGAATTAAATAACTATATATATATATATATATATATATATATAGTGATCTGCAGACAGATCTGTTTCGCTGTATCACAGCTCATCAGTACGGTTAGACTCCGATTGCTTTTAACCCGGGATTGAAACCCGACCGGGTATATATATATATTTTTTGTCATCCACATACAAGCCTATTTCGCTGTATCACATCTCATCAGTGCGGATAGACACATCGACTTGCTTCTGGCCGGCATCGATTTGGTGTCAGTCGGAGTCGCTACCCACTAAGCCACAGGCGCATGGAATCAGAGAAGGGAAATTTTATCGTGTTGTATATAAGCAATGTATACACACGTCTGTAACCAAATGAAGTCAATTCGTTTCTGAAGAGTAACGCAATATATATATATATATATATATATATATATATATATATATATATATTAGTGAATAAATGATAGTGAATAAATCTACTGGTTGATGCACTTAGAAAATGAATCTATAGAGTTTTTAAATCTTTTGGTCTCAGCGTAGTTATTAATTCGAATATAAAACAAGCTAACTTCTTAAACATAACACTACACTTAGTTTCTAACAATTTTTAACCTTACATGAAAAATAATGCTAACCCAATTTATATAAACCCTGGCTCTAATCATCCACCATCCATTATCAAACATATTCTATCATGGGTTGAACGTCGAATTAGCATACACTCCTCAAGCAAGGTAATATTCGAAAAACATAAAACAATTTATGATAAAATTCTTAAGGATATTGGGTTTCGATCTTTTAAGATTATTTTGTGGAAAAATATAGCTGCTCCAGAAAGAAAAATAGAAACAGAAAAAACATATGGTATAATTCTCCTTTTAATCAGTAAGTAAATATGAAAAGGGGACATAAATGTTTTGTAATAAACTTTTCCTAAAAATAACCTTTAAAGCAAAATTTTCAATAGGAATACGCTAAAAGCCAATTATAGTTGCTGTAACAATTTAGAAAAAATAATTCAATTGCATAACAATAAAATATTTAAATTATACAATAATAACAATAGTAATTCTACTACTCATTTTAATTCTCCCCAAAGTAAAAACTTTTGTAATTGTAGAAACCACAACCGATGCCCTTTATCTAATAAGTGTTTAACAAAATCCCTGGTCTACATGTTGCTAAAGTTTATATTGTTTATACAATGAACTTTTTTTAAAGCGTATTTACAATCATCTTTTACTAATAAAAATAAACAAAATGTGACACACTTTTCTAAATATTTTTGGAAGTTAAAAGAAGAAAATATAACAACTAAACTTCAATTGAGAATTCTCTAACAAACTAGAATATCTAGATCGGTGAATGAAGCATGTTACATTTGTCTGAAAAAAAATGGAAATTATTAGGTACTTGAAAAGTGACATATTACTAAATCAAAGCATAAAACTACAATAAATTGTAAACATATTGAAGAATTAACCTTACAATCCTGCAAGAATTATAAAATCCAAGGTACGTAAATTTAGCAAGTGTAAACTTTTAAAAGTATAAATTTAATTATCTTAATAACAATTAAATTTATTTTAACTTTATGATCTCTCATTATTTGTTATTTTATATCAATCTTCTGTTACAAATTATGATTTATTTAATTCCTTAAATTTTATAATTATATTTAATTTTAATTCTAATTTGAATTTAATATTAGTTTTAATTTAATTTCTTTTAATTTTAATTTTTAATTTTAATTCATTTTATTTAATTTCTCAATTTATTATATTAGCGCTAATGGATTTATATATTTGTGTTATGTTTTTAAATATTTTCTAATTTACGGTTTATGAATAATTTCTCTTTGTATGTTTTTTTTTTAAATACCAAAGAATTTAGTTTGAAACAATGTAACGATATATGTATCTGTCTGCAATTCACCTCTGGCCAGTGTTTGAAATTTCTATTTCTTAGTCGTTTTTGTTATCTCTCCCCTTTCTTCCCTCTGTGCACTTTCTCTCATTTTTTCTCTTTGTTCTCCTCTTCACTTTCTGCATCACTTTTTTTCTTTATTTTTTTACAAAAAGATTTGAGCCCAGACACGATGTAATCGATATCTATATCTGTCTAAAATTCACTTCCTGGCTAAATTCAAAATCTCTCTCTCTCTCTCTCTCTCTCCCTCTCTCTCTCTCTCTCTCTTAGCCGTTTCTATCGACTCTTACCTCTCAGTGCATTCTCTCATGTTTTCCTCTTTACTTTTTGTTTCCACTTTTCCTTTCCTTTCCTGATTTTACATCTTGTTTTCTCATATTTCTTCCCTCTTTCCTTTTTTTAATCGCCTTACCTCGTACAAAAAGATTTCAAAAAATAAAAGGAAGTGACATTTTAAAAAATGTTTTCAATAAAGCGTTTATTACCTCATTACTAACTACCTGATGAAACATTGTTCTTTCACTGTCGAAACAAAATGTACAATTTTGTAGTAGTTTGTACATGCTGTAAAGTATAATAATAAATATATTGAATATTTATGGTTCATATACGAAAAACAAACGAGGAGTCGATATCCAATACCATGATCATTGAAAGAATTTGAGACTGTTTTAGCTGAAGAATAGATAAAAAATTCCCTGGAAACAATTTAAACTTTGTAAAAGTTGATCCAACGTAGAATTTAAGCTGTAATTATTGCCAAAGGCAGTTCTACTACATATTGAAATAAATATACTAGATACTTTATGTCTATAGTGGGTTGCTTATCTATTCTTTTCAGTTAGTAGTGGAGAGTCCGTTCTAGTGAAGGGTAGTTGTGTACTGTTGCAGGTTAACGGAATTTGGCCTTGTTGTAGATAGCCCACTATAAGTCATAAAATGATTACAAACCAAGAGAGGCAATTTGAATAGAAAAATAACATTTTATATATACACATATCAATTAATGTTTGAAATAATACATGAAGGATAGGTCCAACGGACGTTAAAATGTTCATGGCAATAAAATGCTGAAAGAGAATTTATGCTTAGGAATTTGGGAGCGTGTAAGTAAGGAATCTCTTTGATGTATTCGCTCCTTAGGTCAGTAAGTAGTTTTTGAGGCAGGGAAGAAGTAAAGAGGTAAGGGAGGCGAGCGTAGTAAGCCGCTTGACTTGGGTCAAGGGAGATACTAATTACTCTCTTCTCCTTGAGTCGGTCTGCCTGTCGATACTTTCTGTATCCGCTTTTTATATCTTCTTTTTGGATCACAGTAGCTCATTTGGGATTTCACACTTGTATTTGGTTCTGGGCTTCCCATTGGCTGATAAATAAAATTCGCGTAGGCTCGCGAACTGGAAATTTAATATTTAATTAATTTTTAGTTTTCAACCGGAACATCTGCGCGGAGCTGGCGGCGCAGCGACGAATTTGGTCATTTGCTTTAGCTCGATATCACCACACGTTATTGAGAAATGTATGGTAGGTGGGGGAATTACAAAGTAAGAGCTTTTGAATGTCGATAGACGCGAGAGAGAGAGAGAGAGAGAGAGAGAGAGAGAGAGAGAGAGTGTGTGTGTGTGTGTGTGTGTGTGTGTGTGTGTGTGTGTGTGTGCAGTTCCAGCCGAGATATGCAGTTAGTCTTATACGGATTTTATCAAACGGAAACCATTGACTCTTGATAGCCGGAAGTTCATTTCTCGGCCACAATAAAATTATTTTGTTTTCTGTTATTTTATTTTTATTCCTTAGTGTCTTATTGAGAGTTCAGAGTATCCCTAAGGGAGAGATTACCGCTCACGTTGAAAAGCAGATACTGTCTTATTATTTCCTATATTTGGCTAGTATTCGCAGTAGGGTCTCAGAAAGATCTAATACAATTCATTTTTCTTTCCAAGAGGACTTTTTATTTGGCCTATCCAATATGGACAATGGATAATGGAATGAAATAGAAAATTTCAATCACCTTCATTCGACTAAGCATTGTCAGATCACGTGATGTCACATCAACCACGTCACACAATCAGGTTGGCATTCTGATATTACACAACACGCAATTCGCTGTCATTCTACTGAATAGATTCCAATGTGTATTTTGTTTATTGAATGCACCTAAGAAGAATATTAGGACATAGTGAAGGTTGAAATAAACTCTCTTTCCTCGAATTATATTTCTTATTGGTTTTCAAAGGATATCTATCATGAAACCATTTAAAATGAATTCAATAGAGAAAAGAAAAACATTTATTAATACATAATAATCCTATTCTCTCGCTTGAATTAATTTAATTTGTTTTACGATGCTGTTTTCTCCTTCCAATCGGTTTTGCACGTTTTTAAGTCTACCATTCGCCCGTGAATCAAATATTATTGCTGCATTTAGTTTGATACTTCGGGTATATATCTGAACAAAATCCGACCAAAACTCTGCAATGTTGTCGGTCCTAACCCAGCGCCACGGTTTTAATCACTCTCCCAACACCGAGACGTACGTGGCTTCCATGTGCATTTCCAACATGTACTTTCATGGTAACTGTTATGACTGTACCATGATTTATGTGCGTTGTGGTGCAGTGGATATCGTCTCGAAACGAGAAATCGGAGAGCCGAGTTAGAACTCTAGTTTAATTCGATGCATTTACTTACGCGCAAATACGCTTAGGAAAGGTATCTATGTCTTTTCTCTCCAGCTATGGGTTAAATAACAGGATAGATTGGCTTCTATAACCTTGTTTGGTAATCAGTATACCGCAGAAAGTAATGGCAATATATTGCGGGAAAATGTTCTGTTCAAGAATGTCGCTTTCGCGACATATATGGCCTGGATCAAAACCCGACTGATTTGGTGTCAGTCGGAGTCGCTAACCCCTAGGCCATAGGTGTATGGAATCAGAGAAGGGGAATTTTAGCGAGTTATATTTAAGCGGAGTATACACACGGCAGTCTCCGAAAGAACTCAATTAATTGCTGAAGAGTAATATATTAATTAATCCGGATTCAGTCGAACAAATTAAGATTTTTCGTACAAAAAAAAAAGACTGGTAAACCCATGACTTTCTGACAAGCATTGGGGATTACTTTGCAGCTTCTAGTTTGAGGACTGTGACATAAGGCTCTGGAACTAATAGTATAGGGTCTTCAGATGCCAAATTTTCTTCCATTTCCTGAGAATTCATTCATTCAATAATATCATTGGGAGACCCACTGTTTTCAACTTCATTGTCACTATGTTCCAATGTTTCACAAATATAAACCGCTTGGAGAGATAATGAAAAACTCTGAAGGCGACGGACATAAGTTTGGACAATCCCCAGTACTTTGCCAGGATTTTTCACATACTTTTCCAATAAAGTTGTATTTCATATTTGATATATTATAGACATTTTTTTAACATTATTCTGAACCCAGTAGACGAAGACCACCTGAACAAATTTAGATTTTTCGCACAAAATATCGAAAGAGGCTTGTATGCGGATGGCTAATATATCATGCTCTCATTACTATCTCGTGAGCTCTCTAGAAAAGAATATTTTAAAAACAGTTTCCATCGCCCGGTTCACACTCTACCCACGTCTATTGAATAGGTGAAGAGGCTCATCCCTTGTTCCCTGTTTAGGATGTGGTTTCCGGTTTTCTTTTTTCCAATCTTTTTACTCTTTTTTGTTTCAATTGGAGTAGATAGACTAAAGTATCGCCCGGTTCACACTCCACCCACGTCTATTGAACAGGTGAAGAGGCTCATCGCTTGTTCCCTGTTTAGGATGTGGTTTCCGGTTTTCTCTTTTCAAATCTTTTCACTCTTATGTAGCCCCCTGCGCATCAGTGGCGTTACCGCCTTGCTCGGGGTGATATGATTAAAAAACAACAACTTCTGCGATATATAAGCATTATTTTTCAGGAATGAATTGACTTCTTTTGCTGACTAGCGTGTGTATACACTACTTATATACAACACGTTAAATTTTCCCTTCTCTAATTCCATGTACCTATGGTTTAGGAGGTAACGACTCCAACTGACATCAAATCGGTCGCGGTTCGATCTGGGCCAGAAGCATTTGGGTAAGTCTATCGACACTGATGAGCTGTGATACAGCATTCAGATAAAGCTTAGCGGGAAAATAGCCATTTTCAACATTTCATTTGAGACATGCATTCTTCAACCACTTAGAAACAGAGAATGAGAAAAATTCTAAGCCCAGAAAAATTCTAAGCTTAGGTAAAGGAAGGGGTTGGAAGGTATTGTTTTTATTAGGGTAGGTCTAGGGGAAAATTTAGTAGTAATTCCTCTTTAGTAGTAGGAGATACGCGGCTTGACCTTTGAGTTAGTAGTGGTAGTATCATGTATATTCAGGCAGCAAGAATTCAATTTACTGATTATGAGGCTTGTGAAAAGCAAGGGTAGCAGCGAGTACTTTACGTAACGAGTCTGGACGAATGGGTGACATCACAAAAACAAATGGGGATAGTAAAAGATCAAAAGTTACACAGAGCAATAAAAGACCAAATGTTGTGGAAGTTCATGACGATACCAATCTTAAAAGAACTTGGGCATTAAAAGACTACGACTGTTTATATCACTAACCAGTTGTAAATATGAATCAATACGCAATTAAAAAAATTATACCTATATTTGTACTGGTCGTATTTACACTTTAGTTCCGGAAGAGTTTACAATCATATAATCAAAACTTATTAACATTCAGATGCGCCTAATCTGAATTCGACTAAAACCAAACTTTCAAATGAAAGACAGTAAGCAAAGCTAAGTGTTTCGTTTACCATTTCCTTCTTCTTTCATATTTATTTGTGTCTCACCATTCAAGTGTTATTCCTGGCTCGGGTCAAGGAGATGGCAGACATTTTTGAAAGTCAATTTCCCGTTTCCTGATTGACAAGTGGCGGCTTTATCGATTGAGGGAGACACGATCACCAAATCTGAGAAGACGAAACAATAAGGAACTGTAGGAAAAAAACAATACTGTAAGATGAACCATACATCTGAAAGGAAAATATGAAGAAAAGGAAGAATAAAAGACAAAAGTGAAATAGATAGCGAAACAGAAGAAGAAAAAGAAATTACATTTTAATGGAAGCCCTTCCTTGCGTGGGAAACTGAATGGGAATTTTGGAGTGGCGCTTTTCCAAGAAAGTGGATATTAGGACTTATACTAAGTTAAAACTTTCTAAACCTGCATTTTAAATTGGTTCATTAAATTGCATATATATATATATATATATATAGATATATAGATATACGTGTGTGTGTGTGTGTGTGTGTGTGTGTGTGGGTGTGTGTATATTAAACAGTTATAGGTCAGATTTAAATTAAATTAGACCAGAAAACAGTTATAGTAGAAAATTCTAAATACATGATTAAAGGAAGATTAACTTTCATTTCGTCTAAATATTTAGGTAGGGAAGAATAGCCGGTTTTGAACTTTTCAAATTCGTGTGGGGATTTGTTTTTGACGAAATTGAAAAAAAATCAAAACACTGGTAGAATTACCTGCTGACCTTCCCTACCTACCTACCTACCTATATATATATATATATATATATATAAGAGTGAATATTGAAGGGCGACAGACTGTTTCATGGTAAGCTCAATCTTCAGGCCTGATGATTGCGCTGATCATGAAACAGTCTGTCGCCCTTGAGTGTTGACACTTTTATATTTGCATAATTTCTATCTCTGATATTGAGCACTTAATCTTATAAATATAGCACTCCTTAAAAATAGACTTATTCATATATATATATATATATATATATATATATATATATATATATATATATATCCATTCTGTCACGCTCTTAGGAAAATAGCTAGGCAGCGTCGGCTCAGTTCATTAGAGAGATAATGGCGAGGCCGCGTTGGCTCAGTTCATTCTCTTTACTACCAGTTATGAAAGCTCTTGCTGTGTGTTTGCTTTTTAACAATATTTTATATTCTGCAATAACTATGTTGTCTAGTATTGAAATATATATATATATATATATATACCTTCCTGTCACACTCGGCGGTGTAACATAAGTGTATCTCTCTCTCTCTCTATATATATATATATATATAGTCATCCGAAGATAGATCTGTTTCGCTGTATCACAGCTCACCAGTACGTTTAGACGTCAGATTACTTCTAGCCAATATTGATAACCCACCTGAATTGACAACAGTCGGCGATTCTACGTCTTAGCTATCGGCGCTCGGTAGAGGAAGGCGGACTTTTAGCGTGTTATATACAATCTAAACACGTGCCAGTAGCCGACAGTGTTCAAATTCATTACAGAAAGCACAATGCGCAAATGCGTGAGTAGCTTCTGTTTTTTTAAGCCTACCATTCTTCCATAGTGCGAAATCGGGGTGTGAAAGGGTCTCTCTCTCTCTCTCTCTATATATATATATATATATATATATATATACATATATTGATTGATTGATTGATTACTTTCTATTTGGTCATAATGGAATTAGAACAGTGCACATTTGGATTAAAAAGTTTTCAATAAAATTATATTGCAGAATTTTTGAATATTCTTCATTTGTAAACGAGTTATTGCGCTACCTAGATTTCTACCATGTGGCGTCTTCAGGCGATTTGCAATAACAAACAATAACATAATAATAGTTATTGCAAATCGCCTGAAAACACCACAATTTAACGGTTGCCATTCGTTTGTGGCTGACTGGTTGTTCTTGGTATCTAGAAAAAAATTCAAATTCCTTTAATAGAAGCAAAAAAAAAAAAAATGAAAACTAGACAGATCGATAAGAAAATAGACGGTTCACACTCCCGTACGCTCACTGCTCTTAAGCAACTGAAGTGTCTCTTGTAAATAACTTACAATGGCTCGTGCTATATTGCCGTTTTTTTGTTGTTTTTTTTTTTGTTGGTGTTGTTGTTTGTTTGTTTTTCTGCTGTTCTGACTTCTCCTACCTCTTTTTTCCTGTGTTTTCTTTTCTCCATTCTCCATGATTACATTTCTCACTCAGCGACTTACCAATGTGCTTACTGGATATCAGAACTAATTTATAATCTATTTCGGACATTATTTGCTTTTTAATATGAGAAGGTACGCAGATGATACAGTGCTGATACCAGACACAGGAAGGAAACTACAAGACCTCCTACAGAAGGTAGCTAAAGAGAGTGATAAGAAAGGACTACAAATAAACTGCAAGAAAACCCGAGTACATGGTCATCAGTAAAAAATATGCCAAATACAGGTGGAGGATACTAAAATCAAGCAGGTACAAAAATTTAAATAGCTGGGAAGTGTTATAACAGAAGACGAAAAGTGCGACACAGAGATCTGAAGACGAATTGGCATAGCGAAGGAAGCATTCCAGAAGTTGAATAAAGTATTAAGAAAAGGACAATTTCTCTAGAAACAAAGAAGAGAGTACTGGATTGCTATGTGATATCAGTTCTTCAATATGGCAGTGAATGCTGGACAATATCATTGAAGATGAAGGAAAAACTTGAAGCAACTGAAATGTGATTCTACAGAAGGATGCTGCGAAAATCATGGATCGAGCATGTGAGCAATGATGAGGTTTAGAAATGATGGAGACTAAAAGAAAATTAATACTGAGCATTAGGAAGACACAGCTGAAGTTCCTGGGACTAACAGGCCAGATAGAGGGGAAAAGAGACAGGGGAAAGTAGTGGATAACATATTTGAAGGACCTGATCAGGTGGATGATGGAACGAGTGTTGCATGGTGTAATAGGAGAATGTGTGCTAAGAGCCACCAGGGATAGGGAGACGTGGAAAGCCATGATCACCTACGTCCTGAAAGGACAGGGTACATAAAAGAAGAAGAAGAAGAAGAAGAAGAAGAAGAAGAAGAAGAAGAAGAAGAAGATAGGTTCATCTATCTTCTGTTACCATTGACCACAGTCAATTGTAACTCATTAACACACTTCCCGCCTGTGGAATTCCCTTCCATATACTTGCTTCCCCGACAGCTACAATCTCCAGGAATTTAAATGTAAGGTCAATAGATATCTCCTATCTCACTAACTCGCATCCATTCTTTGAAGCTCTTTTCTCCATCCATCCCACCCTTCTTTACCCGGTATTCTCATCTGTCTATTACTCTCCTCCAGACATCCTCTTTCTCATCACTTCCACTATGTAACCCCCTGCGTGACAGCGGCAGTAAAATGCCTTGCTTGCGGTGAAATGATAAAAAAATAGTGACAATTCCGGTGATCTTTTCTTTCTCTTTCTTCACAGTTAATCTCATTAGAAACACAAAACGAAATATAATTTAACCAGTACACAAAAAAAAAAAAAAAAAAAAAACACTAACTCTTACACCCTTTCTTTCACTAATATTCGTGCTTTCCGTTCCAAATTCTGCACCGCAGAATCTTTCCTCTTCGTACGTAGATATATTTGCCCTTGTAAAGCATACTTTTCCAAAACGACTTCAAGATCTTCTTTGCCTGAGTCAAAAGAAGGTCTGCCACTTTTAACGTCTCCAAAACTAAACTTCTTCCTTTTAATTAGCCGAGAGACGGCCCTCTCTATCTTCCATCAGCATGGCTGATGCTAACCTCTAGGAAAGTAACGCGTTGCGCCTTCTCACGCTAACGTTCTCAGTTGACATGAAGTGGAAAGATATATATTGAATCCATTGCTAGGTCAGTTTCTAAGAAATCCTGTTCACTGTAGCGTCCTAAACAATGATTCTCCCCGGAATCTATCGTACATATTTATAAGTCTACCATTCGTTCATGATTACGACATTGCTGTCACATATGGTCTGGTTCTTCTGCTATTTACATTGCGTTCCTCGATCAGATCCAAAAAAGAATCAGCAATATTATATGTCCAAATCACGCAGCTCAGTTTCAGTCACTCAAACGCCACCTTCAGTTTGCCTTTCTGTCCTGTTTTTTTTTTAATAAACATTTAAAGTGATTATTATTCGGATAAGCTCTTCACTTTTGTACCTAGACTCTATGGATTTAAACGCAATACCAGAATGGCATCGAGTTCTCATCACATCAGAATTGAACTGGTTCGATGAAGCTGTAACACTTTCTTTTCTCGCATTTCTCGCTTATGGAACTCTCTTCCGTATCCATGCTTTAAAGCCAACTTTAATCTGCAAAAGTATTAATGCAATGTCACTCGCTATTTACTGATTACTCTTTTCTCTATTCTCTTAACTAATAATATTTCTAATTTAATTCTTCAACACTCCATAGCCCCCTGCGTCTCAGTGGCTTTATTTTCTTACTCGAGATGATATCGATTAATAAAAAAAATAAAATAAGCAAGAGTGGCAGGAGTAATAGCAGAAAAAATAGCAGTTCAAAAGTCTTGGAGAGTTAGTATTTTTCTCGTATTTTTTTTTCTTTTTGGTTTACTGGTTAAATTGTATTTCGTTTTGTTGTGTTTCTCATGAGAAATCGGTAAAGAATGAGAAAAGAAGTAATGAGAAAAAGAAGAATTGGAAGAATGAAGTGCGAAAAAGGAAGCGTTACAAAGACATGGAGTAATAAGAAAAAATAAAAGAAAGAAAGAATGAGAGAAAGAGTTTTAAAAAAAAGAAGTGGGAAATAAAAAGAAGAGTAACTGCAACAACGAGGAATTATATTAAGAATGAAAGTCAAAGATGGTGACGTAATCAAGATAATCCGGAATGAAGAAGAAAAGGAAAGAAAAAATGAAGAAAGCGATAAAAATTTATAGGAAGGACGTGAGAAGAAGAAGAAGAAGAAGAAAGAAGAAGAAGAAGAAGAAAAGGAAAGTAGTTAAGAGAATAAAAGAATGTAAAAAGAAGTTAAAAAGTAAATAAGAAGAGCGAGAAAAAAAAAAGAATGAAGATTAAAGAAGAAAATAGATGAAAAAGAAAAAAACGAAAAAGAAAAGAATCAGAAGTGGAAGAAAAGAACATCAGCAAAAACAACAATATTAATAAGAAGAAAAAGAAGGAAAACACAAAAAAGGAAAGAAGATAAGATATTAAAAAGAGAAAGAAAAGAAGATGAAAAAGAAAATAAGTAGGATATGAAGAATGGAGAAAAAGAAAAAATGATGATGAAGACGAAAAAGAAAAAATGATGATGAAGACGAAAAAGAAAATAAGAAAACAATATCAGCAAAAGCAGCAACAACAATAATAATAATAATAATAATAATAATAATAATAATAAGCTCAAAGAAAAAGACGCTATGTAAAAAGAGCAAGATTTTACAGACAAAATAAGATTTTTCATACTGATACAAAGAGATTTTACAGAGAAATAGATAAAAAAAGAATTGAAGTGACAGTACCCCCCAGAATGGAAGAAGTCACACAGTTCTGGGAAAAGATATGGGCTTGCCCTAAAGAACATAGCAAGGAAGTACATTGGATTACGCAAGAGATAGAACGAATGAAAAATAAACCCGAACAGACATGGTCTGGAATTACAGAAGATGATGTTAAATTTGCACTAAAAAAAGCACACAATTGGAAATTTCCAGGTATAGATAAAATTCCTAACTTTTGGCTATATTATTTAAATGCAGCACATAAAAACTAGCCAAAGAACTTCAAGAAATGGTTGACGATCCCACTAAAATTCCTGCATGGATGACCAAAGGAATTACATTTCTTATACCCAAGAATGGTGACACAAACAACCCGAAAAACTACAGACCAATTACATGTCTTCCGACAACATATAAACTATTAACATCTATTTTAACAAAACAGACATGTTTATTCTTAGAAAGAAATGACATGATACCGCTTGAACAAAAAGGGTGCAAACGTGGCTGTTATGGTTGTAAAGACCAATTGCTAATTAACAAAATGATCCTGGAAAACTGCTACAGTACAAAGAAAAATCTTAATACTGCCTGGATAGATTATCGAAAGGCATTCGATTGTGTGCCACATTACTGGATTTTAAAGACTTTAAATATATACAAGATATCGCCCGTCATCATCAATTTCATCAAACAGTGCATGTCTATATGGAAAACAACCCTTTACCTCAATCATATAAATGGAACCTATAAGTCTGATGAAATAAACATCAAAAGAGGTATATTTCAAGGTGATTCTTTATCTCCCTTACTATTCTGCATATCATTAATAGCACTAACCAGTCAACTTAATAAGACAGAATGTGGTTATAAAATAGGCCAAAAGAAAATAAGCCATCTATTTTACATGGATGACTTAAAGTTATATGCTAAGAATGATAATGAGCTGGAAGGTCTTCTGCAAACTGTAAAATGCTTCAGCGAAGACATTGGAATGAAATTTAATTTGAATAAATGTGCTAAAGCTACAGTTTTACGTGGATCAATACAAGAAACATCCTCAATTAGCTTAGACCCTGCTGTAACAATAAAAGAATTGAAACCAGAAGAAGCTTATAAATACCTAGGTGTAAATTAGAGCGAAAACATTCACCATAAAAAAATGAAAGAAATAGTGCGTAAAGAGTACTATAGAAGGCTACGAATGATATTAAAAACTGAATTAAATTCACAGAACAGAGTTATGGCTATTAATAGCCTTGCAATCCCAGTTGTCCAATATAGCTTTAACATCTTAAACTGGACTCTAAACGACATCAGGCGAATGGATGCTAAAACAAGAAAGCTTCTTTCTAAGCATAAGATGCATCATCCAAAGGCTGATGTAGACCGTTTATACATACCCCGTAAAGAAGGTGGAAGAGGTCTTATTCAGCTGGAATTGTCATACAAGACAACAACTATTGGCTTACTAACATACATAGAAACAACAAAGGATTGGATGATACAATTAGTAAGGCAACATGAAGAAAGAAAGAAAAAATATTCAATAATAAAAGAAGGCAGTAAATACAAACAAGATTTACAGTTAGTAGATTCTGTAGAAAAGCAAAACAGAAGCCAAGAACCAACTATTGCGGCAAAAAATATGAAAATGAAAGCCAAAGATAAAGCTCTTGAACAGATGAAACAGCGCTGGCAAGACAAACCTCTGCATGGCCAATATCCAGTACGTGCCAATAAATCCAATGTTGACAAAGTTAATACTCATCGATGGTTACGTGCATCTGGATTAAAGTCCGAAACTGAAGGCTTTATTTTTGCAGCACAAGACCAAAGTCTTTTCACGAGAAACTTTCAGGCAAATATTATGCATAATAATATGGATCCAAAATGCAGGTTCTGTGATAAACACCAAGAAACAATAGACCACCTAATCTCAGGCTGTTCTGTGCTTGCCCCAAATGAATATAAAAATCGCCACGATAGAGTTGGGCAATATTTACATTAGACAATATGCAAACATTATGGAAAAGCTGTAGGCAAACACTGGTATGAACATCACCCAGCACCGGTTACAGAAATAGAAGATGTAACCATTCTATGGGATTACACCATCTACACAGACAGAAAAATTGAATCAAACAGGCCAGACATTATTGTTAAAAACCAGAAGGAGAAAACTTGTCTATTAATTGATATGGCTTGTCCAGCGGATTGTAACATAGCAATCAAGGAATTTGAAAAACTGTCAAAATATAAAGACCTGGAAATTGAAATAGAAAAAATGTGGAAATTGAAAACAAGAGTTGTGCCAGTGATAGTAGGTGCACTTGGAATGATAAAAAATGGAACAAAACAACACATTGAAAGAATCCTTGGAAACACCAACTTAAGAGATATACAAAAAATTGTCTTATTAAGTACAGCCCACACACTAAGGAAAATTTTGTCTATGTAACGCTAGGGATGATAGGGGAGATAGAAAAACATGAAATGGAGTCATAACAACACGCCACGACCTGCCTTAGGTCTCCCCGCAGACTTGGTTGGTAGTGAGACCAAAGCAGAAATAGAAATATGATGAAAAATGACATAATAATAATAATAATAATAATAATAATAATAATAATAATAATAATAATAATAATGAGAAGAAAAAGAGCTACAAGAATGAAAACAAGAAGAAAAGTGGAGAAAAGGAAATAATCTAAGAGAATAAAAAGGAGAAACGATGAAATAAGAAGGATGAAAAGAAAAGATCAAGGAATAAAGAAGAATGAATAAAAAAGAAGAAACCAGCAACAACAACAACAAAAACAATAATAATATTAGACTGAAAAAAAAAAAAGGAAAATATGTTTAGAAGATCTTTGTAAAACAAAACGGGTAAATGGAAAAAGTAGAAAAATAGCAAGTGTCCAGAATAGGTCAGTCAGTTAAGTGCCATACGTGATACACGCTTGGGCGATCATGTCTCGAAACAGACATGACTGACTGGGCAGTAGATTATCCCGCAGTAAGTTGCCATTGCTTTCTGTTTTAGATTGGTTGCCGACCAAGGCTATAGAACCCAATCTGTCCTGTTATTTAACCCATTACTGGAAGGAATAAACGGATTAATACCTTTCCCAAAGGTATTTGTGCGTAAGTGAATGCAATGAATTCAACTGGAATTCGAACTCGGCTCTCTAAATCACGGAATAAACAGCATAGTATGAATAATAAAAGACCCCAAACTTAATAAAAACAAACTTTTTCCATTAAAATGTTCATATAATTATTAAGAGGATGATGGAAGAATTAATTTTTTTTTAAATTTTAAATCCCTTCTAACACGTTTCAAATTTTTGTAAAAATCTTGTTTTGACTTGAGTTAGCGAGTAATCAAATCGTTACGAGTGTTTACAATGGAAAACGTAATATTACATACCTCAGTTTTGTTTTCCGGTGACAAACACATCAATTTGGAAATTGGAAAACGTAATATTACATACCTCAGTTTTGTTTTCCGGTAACAAACACATCAATTTGGAAATTCGTGCAGAAGTCAAATAACTGTCGGATTTTAATGAAACGTTCACGACTTATATAAGTATAAATGAATGAAATTATTTTTGAAATTATTATTTTTTAAAAATCATGATAAAATATTTTTTTACATCTGTTACCCCACCCTCCACATAAATTCATGAAATTTTTAGAAATTAAATTTTTTAGGGAAAATTTGTTTTATTAGTTAAAAGCAGGACTCATTGGGGAATGTAAATCATCTATTATTTTTTAAACATTTTGCCTCTATTTCCGAAAATCTGCTCCCAATAAGAAAATAAAAAATGCAATATATCTATAATATTATTTAATTTGTTTAGCTTTTAAAAGATAATGTAAATTAAAGACAATATATTTAAATAATATTATATTATATTTAAATAATAAAAGATAATTTACATGATCTTTTAAAAGATCATGTAAATTAAAGACAATATATTTAAATAATATTATATTATATTTAAATAACAAAAGATAATTTACATGATCTTTTAAAAGATAATGCAAATTAAAGACAATATATTCTGGAAATAACTTTTTCGATAAATAATAAAATCTTAAGATAATTGTTTACATTTTTTAATTATAATAATTTATAAAGTTACAAAAATATTTTTAAAATACTTTAAAGATTTGTTGAAGTTAGTTCATAAACTTATTCAGCGAAGATTATATCTACTAATCACAAATTTAAAAAAATAATACAAATCGTCGTGCCTTCCTATTTTAAAAATATTTTTTCTTTTTTTGTGTGTGTATTTGAAATTTTTTTTGTATGGTAATTTCTATGTGTAAATTACAATGTAATGTATTTCAGAATTTCTTCGCCTTACCTAAATAACGTTTATACAATTGTGTCACTTGTGATCGCTATACACTTATCTTATCCCGGATCTTTCAATCAGTCAACACATAAGTTGGAAAAAGTTTGAAAAGTTTAATTCGGAGGTGAAGAAATAATCTTATTTCTTACTAAAAATAATTAATACTTGTGTAAATCAGATTAATTTAACATTAAATTTGCTAATTTTCCATAAATAATGTGTCACAGATGTATATTTTATTTTTGCAAGCGGAGAAATAAATTTTGTTGAGAAACGATTGGAGTAGATGTGGAGGTAGCATTTAGATAGTTATAGAAAATCTACACGTGGGAAAATGCGAGAGAAAAATTGAGGTAGAAGTGGGGGTTGCATTTAACAATTTTAACAGTAAAAGCGTTCTACAAGTGGGAAATGTGGTAAAAAAATTATCAGGGGAGAAGTGGGGTTGCATTTAGCTATGTAACCTGTAATAGAATATTTAGGAATTGCGATAAAAGAAATTCTTCTGGTAGAAATGCAGGTTGCATTTAGCTATTTCAACATGAAAAGAGTTCCACATGTGGGAAGTGCGAGAAAAGATACTTCTGGTAGTAGTGCGGGTTGCATATAGCTATTTCAACATGAAAAGAGTTCCACATGTGGGAAGTGCGAGAAAAGACACTTCTGGTAGAAGTGCGGGTTGCATATAGCTATTTCAACATGAAAAGAGTTCCACATGTGGGAAGTGCGAGAAAAGACACTTCTGGTAGAAGTGCGGGTTGCATATAGCTATTTCAACATGAAAAGAGTTCCACATGTGGGAAGTGCGAGAAAAGACACTTCTGGTAGAAGTGCGGGTTGCATATAGCTATTTCAACATGAAAAGAGTTCCACATGTGGGAAGTACGAGAAAAGACACTTCTGGTAGAAGTGCGGGTTGCATATAGCTATTTCAGCATTAAACTTGTGAGACCCAGATGCCAAACTAGACGGAGGTTTACATTTGTTTCGTCGTTGCACCATGGAAAATACCTCGTAGCCATGTCAGAAGGAAGCTACGCCACTTCGGTGAGAAAGTGACTGAATCCGAGACTCGATTATATTACAGATCCTTGTTTGGATTTTGTCAAGAATCTCGAGATGTACAACAGAAGCGCCAAAGAGATATGGCAACAGTATTCAATTCATTTGCAAGATACATTCTGATTAGAATGGTTTTGGAGTCTGCTAGAGTCAGCCAACCTTCTTTGCCGTAGATACAGCTATTGATCTAATATAGCCACTCCACTTCATGTCAGTAGAAAACCTAAGGCCGAGAAGGTATCGTATGCTGCTCTTCTATAGTCTACCATCAGCAGATGGTAGGCAGAATAGCTTCTCTTGTGGTAATGAAATAGAGTTTGTTTTTTAAAATTGGCAGCCCTTCCCACAAGAAGACTGGCACGGTCCACTGTAATTCAGTGTTAAGAACCATTCGGAATTGTTCCCAACTCAGCAAGCATATCAGGTACTGTGAGGCTTGAGATATTATGGATTAGATTTATTAAACAAATGCCAATGCATGAAACCGCGGATACAACCAAACTATATATATTAGATCTTCGTGTGAATATTTCACTGAGGCGTGAAACTGAATCCACATGCAGCGTTGATCCGATATCCTCATTAATCCTCAATAGGGAAAATGATATATAATGATATATATATATCAAGAACAATTTCAGGAAAAATCTATGACAAAGTGTTAAACATCTTTGGTGTGATGCGTTTTGTCCCTTAGGACTTCATCACCAGATGATCTTCAGCAAATTTATGTTCAGGTTGTCGCAATATTTCATCTCAGAACATTTATTATTACAATGTGCAATATTTAGTAACAAAGGGGATAAAAACATAAACAAAAAGAAAAAGAAACCAAATGAAATTAGCTAGACCATATTCCAAAAATTACATATTAAAAAGTAAAGTAAGTACACTACCGGCCAGAATTATTAGGCAGCCCCAGTTTTTTTTAAAAGAAATGATGTATTTCATATTATTTTTACTATTTATTGCCAAGTGGCTAATTCTAAATGAAAACAGAATCGTTCTTTTGTTATTATTATTTGCAAAATTTTACAAGGCAAGGAAGCAAAAATGAACTCGTTTGAATCACCCTAAATTTTCTTCATTCTTTCATTGATGAAACTGGAATATAGGTAATTATTAAATATTTATAAATTCATTTGATGCACATGTTATTGTGCAGTATTAAAAGAACCATTCTATTTTCATTTACAATTATTCACTTGGCAATAAATACTAAAAAATAGTATGAAATACATTATTTTTTGAAAACGCGGCGGTAGCCTAATAATTATGACCGGTAGTGTATATGTATAAAAATTTAAGTTACAAATGCCTGAATTCCCTCTCTTTCATAGGAATGTCTAATGAAATCAAAGTAAACATCACTTTCGTCCGATGAGTCAGTTAAGTGCCATTCGTGAGACACGCTTGGGTGATCATGTCTCGAAAAAGAGGTGACTAACTAGGCAAAAGATTATCCCGCAGTAGGTTGCCATTATTTCCTGTGGTAGACTAATTGCTAGCCAAGGATCTGTCCTGTTATTTAACCCATAACTGGAAGGAAGATACGGATTAATACCTTTCCCCAGAGTATTTGCGCGTAAATGAATGCAATGAATTCAACTGGAATTCGAACTCGGCTCCCCGATTTCTCGTTCCGAGCCGATATCCACTGCACCACAACGTACATGAATACGTGAACAACAAAAAGCACCGCCCCCTCCTCACCCCAAAAATGTTTCTCCTTGTGTTAGGGAAAGGGAATCAGGGCATGCGCGCCTTATTCCATCTAATCTCCAAGATGGAAAGGGAAAAGAAAAACTCCGCTCTACGCCCTCGGAAAATTATTTGCCCCCCCCCCATCACAAGTTAATGTGATATATATATATATATATATATATATATATATATATATATATATATATATATATAGGAAGAAGTGTTGGATTTTTCGTTTATTAATCAGACAGATTTTATTACTTAAACGTTATTTTTAGTAGATACCCGTATTTGAGAAAATGCTCTGTTTATTTCTTAAACAATATATGATCACTTTCCCCTGTGTAATCCCCTAACCACTCTGTCTCATCACTCTGTCTCATCACTTCCCCCTATGTAACCCCCTAACCACTCTTTCTCATCACTTTCCCCTGTGTAACCCCCTGCGGAACAGTGGCAGTGAAATGCCTTGCTTGGGGTGAAATGATTAAAAAAATATTATTGAATACTCGACAAATTTTATAAAATGATGCGATATACGGCAGAAGGATTTCGCCGATCGAGTAAAGCTGAATGCTAAAGTTGCATTTAAGCGCAACTGTCTCCAAAGATTCTCGAAACATTTATATCTACTTAGTTTCGTATCCTAACGTAAAAGAAAAGCTATTTCTAAAGATCATTTTGAATAAATTCATCCAGCAGATTTTATCAATTAAATTAATCCTAGAAGAGGATTTGTTTGCGTAGACGGCTGTCTGACATTCAGGCAAGGTAAATGTCACGTCTAAGTTGGTGGCGAGCCATGATGTTTTTAGGTTCTCCATCATTGTACGGAGGATAAGTTTGTTTTTCGTGATCTCGTCCTATCACGTTTTGAGTAGGATTCGACGAAGTTTCATTTGATGAAATCATCCAGGTTTTCGGATGTCGCTTTGTTAAATTACTCAGGACTCATAGGCGAAAAAAAATTATTATTTGGGTCAGTTAAAACGGATTCTAATTCAATGTGAAATTAATTAATCCAAATAATAATCAGAAAAATTAGAAATTTGTAATATAATTACATTTTCAGAACATTTATTTTTACTCCAAGAAATGAATTTGATAACCTCATATAAGGCCGGATGACAATCCAGAATTTTTTATTCTGTTGAAAACATTTACCTATTCCCGGAATGTTCAAACGACAAATAGTCTACACGCCACATGTGAATCCATCAGACTTATTTTTTTATTGATATGTATGTTCCTAATTGAAAACTATAATTCTTTTTTTTTTTTTTAATCATATCACCCCGGGCAAGGCTGTAACGCCACTGATGTGCCGGGGGCTACGTAAGAGTG
Organism: Ascarosepion bandense; assembly: GCA_037127315.1. NCBI lineage: Eukaryota > Metazoa > Mollusca > Cephalopoda > Sepiida > Sepiidae > Ascarosepion > Ascarosepion bandense. The sequence continues at coordinate 7,762,479 of JBBBDQ010000284.1, read as the reverse complement.
AAAAGATTAGAAGCGAGAAAGCCGGAAAGCACATCCTAAACAGGAAACAAGGGATGAGCCTCTACACCTGTTCAATAGACCTGGGTGGAGTGTGAACCGGGCGATAGTTTAGTCTATCTACTCCAATTGAGAAAAAAAAAAGAAGAAAAGTGAAAAGATTGGAAAAGAGAAAACCGGAAGCCACATCCTAAACAGGGAACAAGGGATGAGCCTCTACACCTGTTCAATAGACCTGGGTGGAGTGTGAACCGGGCGAAAGTTCAGTCTATCTACTCCAATTGAAAAAAAAAAAAAGAAAAATGAAAAGATTGGAAAAGAGAAAACCGGAAACCACATCCTAAACAGGGAACAAGGGATGAGCCTCTACACCTGTTCAATAGACGTGGGTGGAGTGTGAACCGGGCGATAGTTTAGTCTATCTACTCCAATTGAGAAAAAAAAAAGAAGAAAAGTGAAAAGACTGGAAAAGAGAAAACCGGAAGCCACATCCTAAACAGGGAACAAGGGATGAGCCTCTACACCTGTTCAATAGACGTGGGAGAGTGTGAACCGGGCGATAGTTTCTGGACTAAGCTGCTCTCTGTAGCCGAGCGGTCAAAAGTAAGCCTGATAAAATAGTGCCTTCTTCAACAAAAACGTACGCAGGTTCCAACTCTTGCAGTGAATATATTTTCATAAACGCGAGGGCCAATAGACTTGTAATTAGTCGGTCTTTTAACTATCGTGCGTGATACACGCTTTGACAATCATGTCATCTTTCGATCCATGACTGACTAGGCAAAAGATTTATCCGCAGTGGGTTGTCATTTCTTTCCGCGGTAGCCTGGTTGGCAACCAAGGCTATAAAACCCTATCTGTCCTGCTACTCAACCCCTAGCTGAAAGGAGAAGAGATGGACTAATATTTTTTTCCAAGTGTATTTGTGTGTAAGTGAATGCAAGAAATTCAACTGGAATTCGAGCTCGGCTCATTTCGTGCCGATATACATTGCAACTCAACAACCGTATAATCAGTCAGTTAAGTGTCATACGTGATACACGCTTTGGGTGATCATGTCTTGAAAGGAACATCACTGACAAATTATCAAGCAGTATGTTCCCATTGCTTACTGCGGTAGACTCATTGCCAGCCAAGGCTACAGAACCAAATCTGTCCTATTATTTAATCCACAACTGGAAGGAAGAGACGGATTAATACCTTTCCCAAAGATATTTGTGTGTAAGTGAATGCCATGAATTCAACTGGAATTCGAACTTGGCGCTCCGATTTGTCTTTCCGAGTCGATAGCCATTGCAACACAACGCACATCCGGCACCAGAAAACATAGTTTAAAATAATGAGGAAGCGTCTATTTCAAACACGGGCATCAACAAAAATAAAGTTTGAAATGGATAATTCCAATTTTCAAGAACGAGGATGAGAGTTTATTTCCGTTTCAATAGCGTCCTATCAGTCAACGAAGTGTTATCAACAAACTCTTTGAGTTTATGGTTATCAATAAGGTTGCTGATCACGTTAACAGAAACAGCTTCATGAACGGCAAAAACTATAGATTTCCCTCTGCTAGGTCTACTGCTGATGTCTTAACTTTCATAACACATATATTGACTGATCATCAACCATTTCTGATTTTTATAACGTCGAACGCTATTTCGAATTATAAGAGGTTGCTTAGAGTATCCAATGTTCCCAAGCAGTCCATCGCCTAAGCTCCACCACGAACAACGCTGATTAATTTCAGTTATCCGTCGGGAACCGTTGTTTCAACTTGATTTGACTGTATGCAATTGCACACAGAATAGACAATAACTTTTTCACGAGGACAGTGGCCTCAAATATTCAAAGTCGTCTAATAAGATGTGACATAGGCGTTTGCTACAAGAGCTCGCAAACTATGGAAGCTTTGAAGAGTTTTCTCTATTATCAATTCCTAATAATTAAGTGCATGAACGCTGACATTTTTGTTTATTTTTTAATCATGTCACTCCATAGAAGGCAATAAAGCCACTGAGCATCAGGAGCATATTGAGTGTGAAATAATAAAAAATGAAGGAGTGAAAACAATAGAATAGTTATCATGATAATTGATAACGATTGATATTACATTTAAATTTTTGGAAATTAAAATTAATTGAGAAGCATAGAACCGGAAGAGAGTTTCATAAAAAACGAGAAGTGCGAGAGAAGAACTTACGGTTAAATCAAGCCAATTCAACTCTGAATTAATGAGACCTTCACACCAAACTAGTATTGGATTTCCGCCCGTGTATTGGATACTACTGCCACATCTGGTCGGGTGCACCTCGGGGTTCTTGACAGAATCTAACAAAGAATCTTAAATCTGATCAATCCCGATTTGGCTGCTCGGCGTGATGTGGCTTCCCTGTGTCACTTTTTCAAATACTTTCACGGCTTCTGCTCCGATGAACTTAGCTCAATGGTGCTCCCTATGTATGAATTTACTCGACCTACTAGACTATCAACTTGGTCCCACCCTTTTACAGCGAAACCGATAAAATGTATCCGCAATTTCTACTCTACCAGCTACTTTTCTCTCACTTCCCGCCAGTGGAATTCCCTTCCTTATACTTGCTTCCCCAACAGCTACAATCTCTAAGAATTTAAATGTAAGGTCAATCGTCATCTATCTTTCTCTCATGCTCTTTTCTCCATCCAACCCTGCCCAATCAAAACACTATTCTCATCCTTTTATTGCCCTCCTCCTGACACCCCTCTTTTTCATCACTTTTCTCCTATGTAACCTCCTGCGCCACAATGGCAGTAAAGTTTCTTTGCTTGGGGTGAAATGATTAAATAAAATCATAAAATCTAGTTATCATAGCGAAGAATTCATCGAACAGTTACCATGAAAGTATTTATAGAAACGGCACAGGGAAGCTACATGACGACAGTGAAAAATCACGGAAGCTGCAATGCCAGGTCAGGACCAATATTATTGGCGATGCTTCTTTGCATTAAATATACAGCAGGAACACATGGCCATATGTGACAGCAATATTCATGGTATGGGAGAAGAGTAAACTTAGAAATATATAAGACAGATCCAGGAGAAAACTTGTCCAGCACGAGATAGGGAACCAGCCTTCTTAGTAGCAGACCTGGCAATGGATTCAATATCATCTTTCCAGTTCATGTCAGCCGAGAATGTTAGCCAGAAACAAGTCACTTTCATGGGGGGTTAGTAACAGCAATACTGATGGGAAGCAGAAAGGGGTCTATCAGGTGATTGATAGAGAGAAGTTTAGTTTTGGAGGCGAAAAAATAAATATATGAAATAATAATAATAATAATAATAATAATAATAATAATAATAATAATAATATATTATTATTTTGTATAGTTTATTATCATAATTATTTGATACAGAATATTGTTATTCTTATTACTATTTTTTTTTATTTAGTTTATTATTATTTCATACAGTTTATTATTGTTATTATGTCATTTTTCATTATAATTCGATTCCTGCTATGGTCGCACTACTTACCAAGTCTGCATGAAAACCTAAGGCAGGTCGTGGTGCGTTGTTATGGCTCCATTTCATGTTTTTTCTATCTCCCTAACATTCCTAGCGTTACATAGACAAAATTCTTCTTAGTGTGTGGGCTGTACTTAACAAAACAATTTTTTTATATCTCTTAAGCTAGGATTTCGGTGGATTCTTTCAATGTGTTGCTTTGTTTCATGTTTTATCATTCCAAGTGCACCCGCTATCTCTGGTACAATTCTTGTTTTCAATTTCCACAGTTTTTCTATTTCAATTTCCATGTCTTTATATTTGGATATTTTTTCGAATTCCTTGGTTGCTATGTCACAATCCGTTGGACAACCATATCAATTAATAGGCAAGTTTTTTCTTTTGGTTTTTTGCAATAATTTCCGGCCTATTTGCTTCAATTTTCTTATCTGTGTAAATGGTGTAATTTCCGTCGTCGCGCTTTTTATTTTTTTACAATACGTGTTAATGGGTAAATCTCATATATTAAATTTCTGCATCCAGTCAGTTCCTACAAGGTTATGTATGTTTTTCGTCAAATATACTTTTAGCTTTTTGGTCTTTCATTGAAATTTTACATTTACGATAGTTTCGCCTTCCAATTTATTCCTGTTTCCTGTTATCGATTTAGTAATATTTTGAGTTTATAAGATGGTCGGCCTGTTCAACTTCCGCCATGTCTGTAAATTTTATTATTGTTAAGTCTGACCCCGAATCCAATTGCAATTTGATCTTCTTATTCAATATTTCCAGTTCTACATATTTTCTCATGTTTTCCTTGTTTTTCTCCTCCACTTTAGTAGATCTTACCTTACTAGGTTGGTTTTTGTTTCTGCCTACAATTGCTTTGTGGACCATCTTACCACACGCTCGGCAATTATTGTACTTGAAAAAACAATCTTTAGATCAATGCCATCCACCACATCTGTAACATGCAGAAGGGAGCGGCTTGTTTTTTTATTGGATTCTTGTCAGAAGTAGTTTTGTATCACTTTTCTTTGTCATTATAATCTTGTATTCCTTTTGGAGAGAGTAGAAAACGCAAATTTATTTTTCCTCACGTATGTGAGCGACTCCAGACTCTTCGATATCACTGCTATCTTTCTTTATACTGAGGGATTTCTGGCAATCCTCTAACAGTTTTTGTAATGTTAGACCTGGTTCGTTTTGAAGTTTGGTTAGCATTCGTTTTCTCATTTTGCTGTCTTTAACAGCAACTAGTACTTGGACAAATATGAGACACTTGAAGTTTTCTGGGGTTATATCCGCCAATTTAAAATCATCACAGTGTTTGTTCACGATAGCTGCGAATGTAGAACAGTCCTTGCGTTCGTCTTTTCTGAGATTAAGGCATTTCCACCTTTTATGAAACAAGGGGAGTTTGGGGCTAAACTGCTCCGTGAGGCCTGTCACTACCTCATCGAACGTTAAATCGTTCGTCTTTTTTGGAAGATTATAATCTACGAACTTAGTGTGTTCGTCCTTACCTAATTTTCTGTGTAAAAGCATTAGTTTTTTTCTTTCCACTCCAGAGCTGGCAGTAGGTATTAAAAATATCTTCATATCGGCTGAAGTATTCTCCAAAATCTTTGTCTTCCTCAATTGAGTATTGAAAAGTTTCAATACCGTTCCACATAGAATCTTGAAAAAACGTCTCCTCCGTTTCCGTGTCCCTTTCTAGTGTTGTTAATTTTAACAATAGTTCTTGTAATTGTGATTTTCTTTCTTCATTTGCTTTTTGCATTTCCAGATGATTTTCTTCGCTTCTCTTAATGATTTCCAGTATTCCTTTCTGAAATCCTTCATGATTTGCTGTTTCGATTCCTTGATGGGTTTGGATTTTTTGCATTCTAGCAATTAATTTCGACAGTTTTTTTCTTCTATCTCTCTGTCATATTGTCGCCAAATTGTTTGTGGTCGACTTGTTGTTCGAATCCTCGTGACGAAGTTTGTTAAGGTGATTCAGTGTATACGTGAAACGTGAGTTCGTCGCAAATTTGTTGTGCGACTTGTGTACGTATCTACTTCGCCAATTTGTTTCTGGCGACTCCTCTCTATATGAGTTTCCAGATTCTCGACGCTAATTTCTTGTTCCTTGGTGTTATACGTGTGTTCGCGTTTTTATACGTGAGTTCGCGTTCTTATACGTGAGTTCGCGTTCTTATGTTTTTAGCGACTGATGTGAAAAACGTATTTTTCTCTCTGCGTGAACTTGTTCGAAATTCTCGTGTTCCTTTCTAGTGCTGTACTTGTTAATTTTAATAATAATTCTTGTAATTTCTTGTGGATACATGTTGAGAAACCTCACAAGTTTTTTTTTCTTTTGGTTTTTAACAATAATGTCCGGCCTATTTGCTTCAATTTTCTTATCTGTGTAGATGATGCAATTCCATAGAATGGTGAAAATTTCTATTTCTGTAACCAGTGCTGGGTGATGTTCATACCTGTGTTTGTTTACAGATTTTCCATAGTGTTTGCACATTGTCCAGTGTAAATAATGCCCCACTCTATCGTGACGATTTTTATATTAATTTGAGGCAAGTACATCCTGAGATTAGATGGTCTGTTCTTTCTTTGTATTTGTTATAGAACTACATTTTGGAACCACATTATTATTTATAATGTTTGCCTGAAAGTTCCTAGAGAAAAGATTTTGGTCTTGCTCTGCAAGTATAAAGCCTTCAGTTTCAAACTTTAATCCATATGCACGTAACCATCGATGAGTATTAACTTTATTAAAACTGGGTTTATTAGCACGTTCTGGACATTGGCCACGCAGAGGTTTGTCTTGCAAACGTTATTATTATTATGCCATTTTTCATCATATTTCGATTTCTGCTTTGGTCTCACTACCAACCAAGTCTGCGGGGAGACCTAAGGCAGGGGTAGTGGCGTGTTGTTATGACTCCATTTCATGTTTTTCTATCTTCCCTATCATCCCCAGCATTACATAGATAAAGTTTTCCTTAGTGTGTGGGCTGTACTTAATAAGACAATTTTTTGTATATCTCTTAAGCTGGGGTTTCCAGGGATTCTTTCAATGTGTTGTTTTGTTCCATTTTTTATCATTCCAAATGCACCTACTATCACTGGCACAACTCTTGTTTTCAATTTCCACATTTTTTCTATTTCAATTTCCAGGTCTTTATATTTTGACAGTCTTGTTGAGAAACCACACAAACTAATAAATATAAAAAAAAAACAGATATGGAAATCGAAAATGTCAGTTATATTGAACAAAAATATACAAACTGGAACACGGTTTAGTCAATTTAGGAATACTAGAACTACTATTAGTAGAATCAATATACACAGTCTTGTAGTGTAAAAGTATGTCCGGGTAATGAGTCTATATCCAAAACAATTCCAACTTACGGGCCAACTGACTCCTTCCTAACTTTCTAGCTACTCATCCCCTGCCGTATTCTGTATAGGCAAGATGATATGTACACATCAGGCGAGTCCATTCTTTTGTGCAAAAAGGGGTGCTTCCTAACAATTATTATTATTATGTCATTTTTCATCATATTTCGATTTCTGCTTTGGTCTCACTACCAACCAAGTCTGCGGGGAGACCTAAGGCAGGTAGTGGCGTGTTGTTATGGCTCCATTTCATGTTTTTCTATCTTCCCTATCATCCTCAGCATTACATAGATAAAGTTTTCCTTAGTGTGTGGGCTGTACTTAATAAGACAATTTTTTGTATGTCTCTTAAGCTGGGGTTTCCAGGGATTCTTTCAATGTGTTGTTTTGTTCCATTTTTTATCATTCCAAGTGCACCTACTATCACTGGCACAACTCTTGTTTTCAATTTCCACATTTTTTCTATTTCAATTTCCAGGTCTTTATATTTTGACAGTTTTTCAAATTCCTTGATTGCTATGTTACAATCCGCTGGACAAGCCATATCAATTAATAGACAAGTTTTGTCCTTCTGGTTTTTAACAATAATGTCTGGCCTGTTTGCTTCAATTTTTCTGTCTGTGTAGATGGTGTAATCCCATATTATTATTATTATTATTATTATTATTATTATTATTATTATAGGCACTTGATGAATTGACGAATCATGTCAAAAGGATTGCCTGTATCAATTGTGGAGGGTAGACTCCACACAGAAGACCTTATTCCGGGTTGATTCTTGCAGATTTGTTATTAAAATGACTAATATTGACCTGTTGACACAAGTATTATCCGGGCCAATATTTATCGTTTGACTCAAGTAGAGAAACAGATCAATAATCTTTTGACTTGAGTATAAAACAGACTAATGTTTACATTTTGGCCCAAGAATTGAACAGACCAATGTTTACCTATTGACTTAAGTATTATACAGACCAATATTTGTCTTTTGACTTATGTATAAAGAAGACCAACAGTTAGCTTTTGACATGTATAAACATATTAGCTTTTGACATGTATAAAGGATGTACTATCTGTTCGGAATGAAAAACCGGAGAGCAGAGTTCGAATTTCAGTTGAATTCGTTTCATTCATTTACGCACAAATACCACTGGGACACGTATTAATCCTTCTTTTCTCTTTCCAGCTACGGATTAAATAACAGGACAGGTTGGATTCTATAGCCTTGGTTAGCAACCAGTCTACCGTAAAAAATTAGCCACCTACTGCGGAATAATCTCCTCTCTAGTCTGAAGGGATAGAAATCTGACTGACTGATAAAGGAGAACAACAATTAGCGTTTGGTTTAGATTAAATAAATGCTGATATACCGTTAAATTAAGCACTTTAACTAACTTAAAGAACTTTGCCGCAATCAGAGACCAGGAACTAGACTCTTTATCTTTAAAAATCTGCTGAAGATGGTCCGGGGAAAAAGTATTTATGTTGCAAAGAAGATGAACATAGAAAATTGATACTATAAAATGAAAGTTTTTAATCAGATATCAACATTATTTTGTTTATCATCAGCAGTATTGCATTACGTTCTACTGCTTTTACGAGTGGATCTTCCTACCATGACTACCAACACAGAGAACCTTCCCGCCATTGCTCTTATAGAAACAATGTTATCAATTTGAATTTCTCCATTTCTCAATCGTCTACACCTCTCACACTCCCCTAAACAATTAGTTGTAACTTTCTCCAGTGGCTAAAGACAATCTTCACCTTTACCAACATGACCGTTTTGTCTTTTCTGTACGTAACTCTTCCAGATACTTTCCACCCTCTGACGTGTTTCATAGGACCACCCAACCCCAGCTTAACTTCTTGTCACGTAGTCATAACTCAAACACCTTACCTATCATAAAACAATTAGCTACTGGCTATCCGATCTCGCCTAATCTCGCGTACCTCGTGAGATTTGGACCATTAATGGCTCTTTGCCCAGTGACCGATAGATAAGTCCTTCTATAAACGCAAGAGTTAAAAAGGGAATCGGATCTCCTTACGTCCGAAGGCAAGAGAGTAACGCTCTGGCTATAAATGTCTGCGAGGATTCTGTTTGTTTGTTTGTTTTTAAGTTGTAAGATTATTTTTTTTCTTTAGTTTTTTTTTTATTCGGTTTAGGATGTGTTTTCGTACAGGTTTATCTTGACTTATTCATTTACTTACTTATTTATCAGTTAGCTATTCCCGAAGACGTAAAGAAAGAAAACACTGATAACGTTTGACTATAAAAAAAAGGAAGACTGCATGAAATATGAACATTGAAAAGTCTACCAGATTTTTTCTGCACACTTCATTATAAATAAATAAAATGCATAAGATAAAATTAGGTCAGGAGAGATTTCATTAACTTTACCCTGTAACCTTGGAATTATTACACCGATAATGTTTATAAATACACGCAGAGAATAAACTTAAGTATTTAGGTACCTCCAGTAAATCGCGAAAAAAACTGCATAGTTACTTTTAAACTGAATTTTTAAAAATGGAAAAGATTTTTGGAAACTTTTATTTTAGTGTTAATTGAAAGCTAAATGATTAAATTTACTATTTCCAGTAAGCAAAATACTCTGGTTTATTTTAAACAGAATTTATATTGATTGGGATATAAAAGTTTGAGATTTTTTTTCCCATTTTTCAATTGGCCGCCATTTTTGAGCGATCGACACATTTGTAAACGAAAGTTATTTCTAGGTTTTAAAAATCATGTAAATATGAAATATAATCTGTGACACATTATTTTTGGAAAATTAGCTATTTTTATGCTAAACTAATCTGATTTATACAAGTATTAATTATTTATAGCGTGAAATTTATAATGAAACTGTTTCTTAATCTCAAATTTGAACTTTTTGACCGTCGTAAACCAAGAATTTGTTGACAGGTTCTTGATTAGAGATAAAGTGCATGGCGTTTGTAAGTGACGAAATTTTACATTTTTTTTTGTTTTTTGGTATGAAGGAAACTATAAGCAGTTACATCCTTATACTATATTAATAATTTATTTAAAATTTATTGATTTTCTTTTATTTTTGAACACATTACTATCAGTTATCGAAGACATATTGAATTATAAATATCTGTTTTTAAAGTTATCGAAAGATTTCCAAAAGGATTATCTCATCCAGTAACGATTTCCAATCGGATAATCTTATCCAGTAACGTTATTTTTGTACATCCACCAATTTTAAAGTTATTCTTTCAATAGATTCAAAATTGGTTGTTTTACAAAACTAACGCGACTTCAAATAAAAAATATGAAAACATGTTTCGAAAAAATATATGAATTTTGTGAATAATATAAATCTTGTTATCAAAAATTGATGTCTTAACGGCTATCACTGAATTTATCTATCGATAACAACACCGTTGCTCGAGCTGTGTATTTAAATATCTCAAAAGCTTTCAACAGGGTTTGAACTTTTCAGCCAACCCTCTTACACCTTTATATGAATCTCTTTTTATGACCAGTCAGTCAGGTAAGTGCCATAAATGATACACGCTTTGGGCGATCATGTCTCAAAAGAGACATGACTGACTGAGCAGAAGATTATCCCACATTAGGTTTGCCATTACTTTCTGCGGTAGACTGGTTGCTAGCCAAGGCTATAGAACCAAATCTGTCCTATTATTTGACTCATAGCTAGAGCGAGAAGCGATGTATTATATTATTACCTGATAATTAGTGGGGGATCAGTTTATTATTTCATAACAATAGAAAACCGATCCCCCACTAAATGACCAATAGAAGCCTTAATCATGATTCCAACTATTATATTCAGTCAGTCAGTCAGTCAGTTAAGGGACAAACGTTAAACCCGCTCGTGCGATCATGTCTCGAAAGAGACATAACTGACTGGGCAGAAGATTATCACGCGGTAGGTTGCCATTACTTTCTGCGGTAGACTGGTTGCCAGCCAAGGCTATAGAACCCAATCTGTCCTATTATTTGACTCATAGCTAGAGGGAGAAGCGATGTATTATATTATTACGTAATAATTAGTAGGAGATCAGTTTATTACTTCATAACAATGGAAAACTGATCCCCCACTATATGACCAGTAGAAGCCTTAATCATGATTCCAATTATTACATTCAGTCAGTCAGTAAAGTGGCAAACGCTATACACTCTTGGGCGATCATGTCTCGTTAGATGATTATCCCGCAGTAGTTTGCCATTATTTTTCTGCGATAGACTTGTTGCCGGCCAGGGCTATAGAACCCAATCTGTCTCTTTATTTAACCCATAACTGGAGGGAAGAGACGGATTAATACCTTTCCAAAGGGCATTTTTGCGTAAATGACTGCAAGGAATTCTACAGTAATTCGAACTAGAATTGCCGTTCCGAGCCGATATCCACTGCACCACAACGCACATCTTTCGAGACATGATCGCCCAAAGCGTGTATCCCGTATGGCACTTAACTGACTGACTGACTTTTCTAGCCAGGGGGTAGTAACTCTCATTTTAGTTCAGCTTTCAACCGTACTACATGGTGTTCATCGCAGAGCGGTCATCCATCTCCCCAGTTTTATATCCTTCTTCGGACAGAACTGATATTTTTCACACATAAAATATTCTTCTCAGGACAAAACCGCTGCCGAATTTTCGTTGAAGTTGTTGGACTGTGGAAAAAATAATAGAAATTGTGTTTCTTTATCTGTCATATTTAACAGCCGCGAGGCTTTCTAAAACCTCTTTCATGGAATTGCGTATATGGGTGTGGAGGAGTTTTTCATGTTTTTATTTTATTTTAATGTAAATGGATATTTTACTTTGGCTAAAGATTCTATTGTGTATCTTTAAGTTCCGTCTGCTTTGAGAGTAAACTTACACAGGGATTGTCTGTTCCCTCTTACTATCCAAGTGCGTTAGCCAACGAAACGCCAAAATGCACAAAGGACATTGCATAAAGTAAGTGACGGACGGTATTTATTTTTGTCGACGAAACTATGGACTCTCCTCACCATCACCTGAATTGTGAAAAGTATTGAATTTGCCGAAAGGGATTTATCGTTTCTCCCCACGTTTACTCCAAACATAAAAGCATTGTCTGAATTCTGAAAAACAACTCAATGATTTATACCGTCCACTGTTTTCTTCTACTCCTGTCTGAAGTGCATTGGCACATTTTTGTTTGACAACGATCAAGCAAATAAATCCGCATTGTGTTCTTTCCAATTCGCTAGGAGGCACTAGTGATCTTTAGTTACAATCCGAAAACTGCTTCATCTTTAGTGGTGATTGATCTGTTTTCTTGTTCAGAATTGAGTCTTCATAAAGGATAGTGAGTTTTTTTGTTTTTTTTTTAAGTGAATAAACTACTGTTTAAAACATTTTTTTTTATGTTTTTATTTTTTTTATTTCTTAATCGTGTCACCCCAAGCAAGGCATTCCACTGCCACTATAGCGTAGGGGGTTACATAGAGGGATTGTGTATAGGAAATGTCAGAAGGAGGGTGATAGACGACTTAGGATCTACATAGGGAGAGAGTTCGAGAGAGTGGGTGTGAGTGAGTGTGTTAAGAGGTGTTTTTTTTTTTAAGCGTTTCACCCCAAGCAAGGCATTCCACTGCCACTATTGCGCTTGGGGCTACATAGGGTAAGGTAAATAGAAAGAGTGGTTAGATATAGGAAATGTCAGAAGTGGGGTGATAGATAGTTGGGAGGATGGGAAGAGTGTTTGAAAGAATGGAAGCGAGTTAGTGTGTTAGAAGGTGTCTATTGACCTTACATTTAAATTCCTGGAGATTGTAGCCGTCGGGGAAGCAGTCATGTGGAAGGGAATTCCACAGTCGGGAAGTACGAGAAAAGAAACTGATCTATTGACCTTACATTTAAACTCCTGGGGGTTGTAGCCGTCGGGGAAGCAAGCATGCGGTAGGGAATTCCACAGGCGAGAAGTGGCAGGAAAGAAGCTGTTGGAGTAGAAATTGCGGTTACATTTCATTGGTTTCACTGTAAAAGGGTGGGACATAGTTGCCAATCTAGTATCTCGTGCAAATTCACATCTAGGGGGCACCAGTGATTTAAGTTCGTCAGAGCAGAAGCCATGAAAGTATTTATAGAAGAGGCACAGGGAAGCCACGTCACGCCGGTGAGAGAGATACTGCAGGCGGTCAGCCAAGTCGGTATCAATCACATTACAGATTCTTCGCGGTATTTTGTGAAGAACCCCGAGGAAAATAGAAGGGGCGCCCGACCAGATGTGGCAGCCGTACTCAATACAGGGGCGGACGGTGGATTTACATAATTGCAGGATAGATACAGGTGGAAAGAATTTCCAGGCCCTGCACAGATAGCCGACCTTCATAGCTGCGGATTTAACAATGGATTCGACGTAGTCGTTCCACTTGAGGTCCGTTGAGAGTGTCAGGACAAGCAGGCGTAGTGATTTATTCTCTGGGAGGCAAGCCTGTTCCATGCTAATGGGAGGGAGGTGTGTTTGTCTGTGGTGGTTAATTGACAGCAGCTTCGTTTTGGAAGAATTGAATTTTACGAGCCCTTTCTTATCCCGATCCACCACGGATTGGAGGTCCTTCTCAAGCTTGGCAGCGAGGTTCGCCTTGTCACCAACGCCAGATTTTTGATCGAGGCGAGAGTAAACTGTGGTATCACCGGCGTACATGCCTACTTGTGATCTTATGGCATCGGGGAGATCATTGATATAGATTAGAAAGAGCCTTGGGGTACACCCGCATTTGTAGGGTAGTTCATGTCCGTTTAATACCACCTTCAGTGTGCAGTTAGAGAGGAATGACCGGATTAAGTCCAACAAAAGTCCAGTTATGCCATAGCTTCACAGTTTCCGTAGAAGGCCGGCATGCCATACTCTGTCGAATGCTTTAAAGATATCCAAGATTTATCTGAACTTTTCGCATTCGAGTTTAATTTAAACGACAATGAATTTTATTTCATGCAAGAAATATGGTTAACAAACATCTACGAAATTAAAGTACCATATATACTCGCGTATAAATCGCACCAGTAGATAGGTCGCACCTTTAGTTTGGGATTGTCAAAGTGGATATTTGCAGTTAAATCAGGTAGGTGCACTATAATCTGGGGTGATACATGGTCCTATTTTAACGTCAATATAACTAATATATTTTAATATATTTAAATATTCAACTTTTTTCAAAACTTTCCTTTACATATTGTTGTATCGTAGAGATGAATGATACACAGAGAAGAATTAGTGTTTAATATATTTATTCAGCACAGAATCCGGTGCTAACGGATATATACAGAAATGCAGAACAATAAAATATAAACAATTAACAAGACAAAACTGACGAGCAAAAGAGAAGAGGGTCTAAAGGGTGAATAGCTAACGAAGTAAATCCGAATATTAATCTGCTTGTCGCAGTTTTCAGTCTATGAGCCAGCCCATCGGTTAGAGTGCTGAAGGGGTGCTAGCTGCTCTACAACACATATATTGAAACACATGAAAAGTAATTGGTCATAATTGCATGATATTTACTTATCGAATGCGGGGTTGATCTATTTAGACGAAAATTTGGTAGCTGGTAATCGCTTCAATTTTAAAATCAACTGAAAATGATAGTATTTCGCCGTATATATAGTCATCCGCTGACAGTTCTGTTTCGTTGTATCTGAGCTCATCAGTACGGTAGGACATCCGATTGCTTTTATCCAGAATTGAAACCCGACCGAACTGGCGTCAGTCGGCGATTTTATCGCTGAGCTATGGGCGCCCGGTAGAAGGAGGCAGACTGTTAGCGTCAGATGTATCATATGCCAGTAGTCAGAGTGTTCTAATTCATTACTGAATGTGCGATGTGTAAGTGCTAGAGTAACTACTGTTTTTCAAAGTTTGTCATGTATATATATATAGTCATCCGCAGACAGATCTGTTTCGCTGCATCACAGCTCATCAGTTCGGTTAGACACCTATTGCTTTAAACCAAGGATTGAAACCCGACCTATCTTGCGTCAGTCGGCGATTCTACCTCTAGTCTATATAGCATTTTATTCGAGGCAAAATGTAAATATTTGTTCGGTTTCTCCTTGCATTTACAAACTCCTCCACAGAAACTAGCCCATTTTAGGGGAAAGTTTTAACGCTCTGCAATGGATAGAGTCGCCGAATTATGATACTGCCAACAGAATACTGAAAGGTTTATTCTGATGATAGCTGGGGATAAACCGCTGTTTAATCTTAATATTCCCTCAAGGCATGCTCCAAGCCCTTGATGAGTCTGACGAGGCTCACGCGGTTGCTCTGGACATCTCCAAGGATTTTGGCAGGGTTTGGCACTCTGGTCTCCGATGCAAGCTAAGGGGTATTACCGGTCGCCTGCTTGACCTAATCCAATCTTTTTTAAATAACCGCCAAAATGAAGGTCGTTTTGAATGGGCATGCCTCTTCATCCTACAGCACGAATGCTGGTGTCCCACAGGGCTCTATCCTGGGCCCGACGCTCTTCCTTATTTTCATCAACGACCTCCCAGATGAGATCAGTGCCCAAGTAGGCATCTACGCAGATGACATCACAATATACTCTCGCACCAGTAAGAAACCTGTCGTGGCGGACAGACATAATCTCGTTACTGACCTTGAACGGGATCTACACTCTGTGGGGAATTGGGGCAAGAAGTGGCTTGTCAACTTCAATGCATCTAAGACCAAGCTGTTGTCTGTCAACCATCACAGGCAACCTCTCCTGCCTCCCATAAGCATGGACCAAGCGATTCTCCCTGAGAGCAACACACTACGCCTCTTCGTCCTTACCTTCTCCTCAGACCTCAAATGGAACCACTATATTGAATCCATAGCTAAATCTACTACTAAAAAGGTTGGGTCACTTTGCCGATCCATGATGTTTTTTCCGCCTGAATCCATCCTGCATATATACAAGTCAACCATCCGTCCATGCATGGAGTACTGCTGCCATTTATGGTTAGGTACCCCTTCCGTTTCCTCAGTGTTCTCGACAGGCTCCAAACGAGAGTTTGTAATGTGATAGGTACTGATCTGGCGGCTCGACTGCAGCCACTTCCCCACCGTCGAAATGTGGCCTCCCTTTGTCTGTTGTATAAATACTTTCCTGGCTTCTTCTCGGATGAACTTAAGTCACTGGTGCCTCCTCAACAGGTGTTTACTCGTGCAACCAGACTGGCAACTGGATCCCACCCATTCGCAGTTAGGTTAGTCAAATGCAGACGACAATTCTACTCCTGCAGCTTCTTCTCTCGCAATTCCCACCTGTGGAACTCGCTCCCATATTCTTGCTTTCCTGACGGCTACAACCTCCAGAAATTTAAATGCAATGTCAATACTCATCTATTAACCACTGGACTCTAGCTCTCTCCCCACCCCCGTATATCCTTCTCTTTCTCTCCACCTATGTATCTGTCATCGCAACCTGCATTCTCAGCTTTCTGAAATGATTAAAAAAATAAATGTGAAACAAACTCTAGGATTGGATTAGTGAATTTTATGAAAAGAGTGTAGATGGTGAAAGCTTGAGTCCGAGGGAGAAATGGAGATTTTGGTCAAAAAATGGACAAAAAGCGCATTGGATTGGATAAGAACATAAAAATTAATGGATTAAAAACTTTCAAAGGAAGATACGACAAAAATACAGCATGAACTTTCAGAGTTCGTTTTGAACCATTCAACACGTTTGAACTAGAAAGTTGTTATGGTGCACTATCTTTGTGAATGAACTCTTTCTCAGTCAATAAATACTAACCAGCGTGACTTCCGGGGACGCAGCTTTGACGCAGCTGTGAGACACTCTAGGCGCTACATTCTTGTTTCTGTGTTTTTCTTCCTGGTCCAAACAGGCCACAACTGTTACCTCCATATTTTCATTAATACGTTTATCTCCGTATCTGAAACCTCCAGCCTATTACTCATGCGCCCATCTCTATGCATGTCGACTTCAGACTATCACTCCTGTCCTAATCTCTAGAACTGTTACCATCAAATATTATTCATGCTCTCATTTCCATATCTGTCACTTCCAGACTAACTCAAATATCCTTGTCTCTAGAACTGTCACCTCTAGTCTAACACTCATGTCCTCATCTATAGATTCGTTACCTCCAGATTATCATTCATGTCCTAATCTCTAGAACTGTTACCATCAAATATTATTCATGCTCTCATTTCCATATCTGTCACTTCCAGACTAACTCTCATATCCTTGTCTCTAGAACTGTCACCTCTAGTCTAACACTCATGTCCTCATCTATAGATTCGTTACCTCCAGATTATCATTCATGTCCTTATCTCTAGAACTGTTACCATCAAATATTATTCATGCTCTCATTTCCATATCTGTCACTTCCAGACTAACTCAAATATCCTTGTCTCTAGAACTGTCACCTCTAGTCTAACACTCATGTCCTCATCTATAGATTCGTTACCTCCAGATTATCATTCATGTCCTAATCTCTAGAACTGTTACCATCAAATATTATTCATGCTCTCATTTCCATATCTGTCACTTCCAGACTAACTCTCATATCCTTGTCTCTAGAACTGTCACCTCTAGTCTAACACTCATGTCCTCATCTATAGATTCGTTACCTCCAGATTATCATTCATGTCCTTATCTCCAGACTTGTCACCCCCAACCTATTACTCATGTCCTTATTACCAAATATGTCATCGCCAAACTATCACTTATGTACTCATCTCGCAATATATCACCCCATTCCCAGATCTCTCACCTTCAGACTATCACTCATGCCCTTATCTTAAGGTATGTAATATCCAAATTATTATTTAAGTGCTCACCTCTTAATCTGTTAACCCAATATGACACATGGCTTTATCTCCAGATATGTAATCCCCAAAGTATTATTTACGTGCTATTCTGTTAATCTGTTCCCCTAATATTACTCATGATCTTATCTCCAGATATGTAACCTCTAAATTATTATTTACGTTCTCATCAAATTAAACTGTTACCGCAATATCACTTATGCTCATATCTCCAGATATGTAATCTACAACTTATTATTTACGTGCTTATTCTATTAATCTGTTATCTTAATATTATTCATGCCCTTATCTCCAGATATGTAATCTCTGAATTATTATTTACGTGCTCATCTATTAATCTGCTACCCCAATATCACGCATGCCATTATCTCCAGATATGTAATCGCCAAAGTATTATTTACGAGCTTATCGTTAATCTGTTACCCTGATATTAGTAATGCCCTTATCTCCAGATATCTAATCTCCAAATTATTATTTGCGCGTTCATCTGTTAATCTGTTACCCCAATATCACGCATGCCATTATCTCCAGATATCTAATCTCCAAGTTATTATTGCCCATCTATTAATCTGTTACCCCAATATCACTTATGCTCTCATCCCTATATCTGTTGCCTCCAGACTAATACTCATATCCTTATCCAGATCCATCACCGCTAAAATACCCCACATAGACTCATATCCATAGTGATCAATCACATATATTTTCATCTTCTCACATTTTACTTCCTTGTCCAAACTGAAGTTATCTAGAACCTTCGCAGAGAAAATATAAGAGTATAGATCTTGAGCAACTGAATGCACAATTTTTCATGTGCAAGTGCAACTGAGAAAAGATTTGATGTATTATAATAATAAAAACAACGGTAATGAATATTTTGGTCAAAAGCGGGCAAAAATATATACAACATCCTTAGATTGTTTTTTTTTTTTTTTTAATCATCTCACCCCAAGCAAGGCATTCCACTGCCACTATTGCGCAAGGGGCTACATAGGGGAAGGTAAAGAGAAGGAGTGGGTAGACATAGGGAATGTCAGGAGAAAGGTGACAGATGAGTAAGGATAGCGAGGATGAGGGTCGGGCAGATGGGAAGAGTGCTTGATAGAATGGGAGCAGGTTAGTGTGTTAGGAGGTGTGTATTGACCTTACATTTAAACTCCTGGAGATTGTAGCCGTCGGGGAAGCAATCGTTTAGAAGAGAATTCCACAGTCGGGAAGTGCGAGGAAAGAAACTGTTGGAGTAGAAGTTACGGCTGCATTTTATCGGTTTCACTGTAAAAGGGTGGGATGTAGTTGCTAATCTAGTATCTCGTGCAAATTCGTATTTAGGGGGCACCAGTGATCTAAGTTCATCGGAGCAGAAGCCGTGAAAGTATTTATAGAAGAGACACAGGGAAGCCACGTCTCGCCGGTGGGAGAGAGACTGCAGGCGGTCTGCCAAGTCGGTATCTATCACATTACAGACCCTCCTCTGAACCTCATCGAGAAGCCCGAGGAGAACAGCAGGGGCACCCGACCAGATATGGCAGCAGTATTCAATGCACGGGCGGATGGTAGATTTGTAAATATGCAGGATAGATTTAGACGGGAAAAACTTCCGGGCCCTACACAGAGAACCGACTTTCATAGCAGCGGATTTAGCAATGGATTCGATATAGTCATTCCATTTGAGGTCTGCTGAAAGTGTGAGACCAAGGAGGCGTAGTGTTTTACTCTCTGGGAGGCAAGCCTGGTCCATGCTAATGGGAGGTAGGTGTGAAAATATAATCGATGCGATTGAATAATTTACTGATTAAGAACAATGATAAGGAAAAACTTCCTTCACTCGTGACCATTTACTTCGCATTTGAGTCAATATCAGTCAGTTAAGTACCACACGTGATACACGCTTGGGTGATCATGTCTCGAAAGAGACATAAGTGACTGGGCAGAAGCTTTTTCCTCAGTAGATTGCCATTACTTTCTGCGGTAGACTGGTTGCTAGCCAAGGCTATAGAACCCAATCCTTCCTGTTATATAACCCATAACTGGAGGGAAGAGATGGATTAACACCTTTACCAAGGGTATTTGTGCGTAAGTGAATGCAATGAATTCAAACTCGGCTCTCCGATTTCTCGTTCCGAGCCGATATCCACTGTACCACAACGCACATCTGTTTGAGTCGATGAACGAACGAAATTTGAAGTGCAGTAAAAAATCGTGCCTCTTATAGGATCAAATGAAAGGATCAATGATTTCGGTTTGCTTCTGAAATGAGCGTTTTCTCTAAAGTTCGTTTTTTTTCCATCGTTTTGCGTATCAAATCGGATGAATGTTCATCGCTAGTAAAATGATTTTGCCTTCAGGGTTTGGCGTTTGATTATGCATCTGGTGTTTAGGCTTTGTTAAAAAGTACGAAAGAATAAGTGTGAAAAGAAAAGAATGCTCTTAACTACGCAGAAAGAATAGTCGCTAGATGTAAGTGATAGACAGAGAGAGGCCGACTAAGATAGATAGATAGATAGATAGATAGATAGATAGATAGATAGATAGATAGCAGCTTTTCACAGTAGTGTCATTGTTCACTAATTATTTTAGTAATATAGTAAATATATAATCAGTAATGAGGAAAGCAATGAATTTGAGCCACACTACTTTGGCGCTATATCATAGTTCGATAGATAGAGAATTCAGATTAAGAGAGATAGTTTAAATGGATAAGTTCAGATTAAAAGAGATAAATTCAGATAGATAGATAGATAGATAGATAGATAGATAGATAGATAGGAACAAACTGGAATAGATAGATAGATAGATAGATAGATAGGAACAAACTGGAATAGATAGATAGATAGATAGATAGATAGATAGATAGATAGATAGATAGATAGATAGAAGTTCATCACAGTAGTGTAATCCGTTTAATAATAGAATATGTATATAATTAGTACGTTGTTTACTAATGAATTTGATCTTCACCACTTTGGCAATACATCATAAAGATAAATAAAGAAAGAAAGAAAGAAAGAAAGAAAGAAAAAAAGAAAGAAAGAAAAAAGAAAAGAACGAAAATGGCAAACCAAAATATATATGCCACTTAATTTACCACTTAATTTAGCGTTTTTGATAAAATCTACAAAAAATGCACCCAGGGTGAATCCCTCTCACTACTAATTATTTGTATGTTCATTTTGCTAATTAACTGAAAAAAGAAAACAAGTTTACCAGAGACTTTTTCATAATCATGTTGAAAAAACGCAGACATGCTAAGATATTTAGTCACTTAAGTGTCATACGTGATAGAAGCTTTAGGCGTCCATGTCTCGAAAGAGACATGACTGACTGGGCAAAAGGTTATCCCGCAGTAGGTTGCCATTGCTTTGTGCGGTAGACTGTTTGCCAGCCAAGGCTATAGAACCCAATCCTGTTATTTAACCCATAACTGCAGGGAAGAGATGGATTATTACCTTTCCCAAGGATATTTGTGCATAAGTGAATGCATAAGGAATTCAACTAGAATTCGAAGTCGGCTCCCTGATTTGCCGTTCCGAACCGATATTCACTGCACCACAACGCACATCCGCTTCGATATTATGATGTCTCATATCAGCTTATACCAAAACAGACATGTGTCTATTAGAGAGGGCAAGTCGATCAGCGAATTAACCTGAGAGATTATCTCTTCTCACTTTGTTGCAGATCCACGCATTCACTGGGTATCAGTGGCTGTGAACATCTGTGGACATGTGAACAGGCGGTCGACCTAGTTCCGCTTGGGTCGAATCGGACGGTAGGTATGTGTGTGAGCATCCACCCGAGAGGGAATAAAATGATAGTTTCGTAAATCTGCGAGAAAAGAATACACGTTCGTTGAAAACTCTATAACCCACACACCTACTCAATAACGGTAACTTACGAAGTTCGGAGTCAAAGAAACAATAATGTTGCTTTTAAGAGATTTTGTATCGTTTTTACTTTAATCATGTAAATTATAACATGATAGATAGATAGATAGATAGATAGATAGATAGATAGATAGATAGATAGATAGATGCGCTCAGGTTAGGATAGATAAATTCAAGTTAAGATAGATAGATAGATAGATAGATAGATAGATAGATAGATAGATAGATAGGGATGAACTGGAATAGATAGATAGATAGATAGATAGATAGATAGATAGATAGATAGATAGGAATAAACTGGAATTGATAGATAGATAGATAGATAGATAGATAGATAGATAGATAGGAATAAACTGGAATTGATAGATAGATAGATAGATAGATAGATAGATAGATAGATAGATAGATAGATAGATAGATAGATAGGAATAAACTGGAATAGATAGATAGATAGATAGATAGATAGATAGGAATAAACTGGAATAGATAGATAGATAGATAGATAGATAGATAGATAGGAATAAACTGGAATAGATAGATAGATAGATAGATAGATAGATAGATAGATAGATAGATAGATAGGAATAAACTGGAATAGATAGATAGATAGATAGATAGATAGATAGATAGATAGGAATAAACTGGAATAGATAGATAGATAGATAGATAGATAGATAGATAGATAGATAGATAGGAATAAACTGGAATAGATAGATAGATAGATAGATAGATAGATAGATAGATAGATGTTTAATTGTTCAGAAACTCATTTTCCATTATTAACATTCTAAATATATCAGTAATTCGTGCAATCAATTCAATCTTCACTGCTTTGGCAATCTGTCAGAGATAGATAGATAGATAGATAGATAGATAGATAGATAGATAGATAGATAGATAGATAGATAGGAACAAACTGGAATAGATAGATAAAGAGAGAGAGGGAGGGAGGGAGAGAGAGAGAGAGAGAGAGAAAGAAAATGTAACGATATACTTATAGGCAGAAGCTGTTAATCGAATTAACATAAAACTATCGAAAAAGGATGAATAACGTGAAGAGGAGATTGTGACTAAAACAATCGGAGAGGAAAACGAAAGACGGGATGAAAGAAAAACTATAAAAAGAAGAAAAAATCTTTGAGAAATTTGTGAGCGAAAGGAAGCTGAAAAGGAAAAAAAAATTATAGAAATAATCATTGGTCTTTTTTTGTTTGAATCTCTTGCCAAATTAATCGGACAGTTGTATGTTGCTGGACGCAGTTCAAATGTCTCCCTTCTTATGTACGCATCGGGCTTTTACTACATTTCTTTATAGAATTGCAAGAAAAGTCCGTTTTTGTCGGCAACCTTTTCAAGGGTAATGTTACCATTTGTTTTGTTCGTTATTTTCTTATGATTTCCTAGCTCAGGACGAAAAGAAGCACCTTTTGTTAGTTCGCAGATAGCGCCGATATTAACTTCCTTTGAGGTCGAGCTTCATGTAAATTATTGGCATTTCGATATATACACATAACTATATACGTGTGCATACGCAGAGTAGTCGGAATATATATGTATATGGTTGTATAATCTATATATGTACGAATAATATTGTAAACAAAACAATAATACAGATTGTTGACAATAATACAATTATATTTAAAAATATTTTTAAATAATACAAATTGCACGTTCTGACATTTCAGTGTTGAAATCATTGATATGAGTTTTGAATGTTTTATTTTCTACGGCTTATCAAATCTTTTCAAGTTATTTAAAGCCAGGAAATATTTATAGACTGTAAGATATCTTTTTCAAGTTGATATTGATTTATTGATTAGTCTAAGTAAGTAAACCATATCTGGGGGGAGAAGAGGTGGATTCATACCATTCCGAAAGGTATTTAAGGGTAAATCCTTGCATTCACTTACACACAAATACCCTTGGGAAAGGTATTAATCCGTCTCTTCCATCCAGTTATAGGTTAAATAATAGGACAGATTGGGTTCTATTGCCTTGGCTGGCAACCAGTCTACCGCAGAAAACAACGGCAACCTACTGCGGGATTATCTTCTGCCCAGATAGTCATGTCTCTTTCGAGACATGATCACCCAAAGCATGTATCACGTATAGCACTTAATTAATATTTAAGAAACTCGAGAGGAACTTGAACATAGTTTATCGATTTCCGACTCGAAGACGTAATTCATTCCTTAACTCGTGCATCCAAGCTTACAACACCTATTATTCCTAAGCGGTTTCCAATCTATGTACTGGCCAGGTTTGATGCCGCTTAACGTCGTCGATCGTACACGAATCGGTGTTTCATCGTGCGTGATGTAATTGGAGTAGATAGACTGAACAATTGGAGTAGATAGACTGAACTATCGCCCGGTTCACACTCCACCCACGTCTATTGTACAGGTGTAGAGGCTCATCCCTTGTTTTTCCCTGTTTAGGATGTGGTTTCCGGCTTTCTCTTTTCCAAATCCTTTCACTCTTGCGTAGCCCCTGCACACCAGTGGCCTTACCGCTTTGCCAGGTGTGATATGATTAAAAAAAAATGTGGCCGGTAGCCTCAGTTGAGACCGGAAGCATATAATGAGCGAAATAAATTATTATATCAATCAGCTGCATCTTCCTCTATTTTTATGTGCTCTGTCCTTTCAGGACTTAGTCGATCATTGCTCTCCACATTTCCTTATGCCTGGTGGCTCTTAGCACGCTTTCTACTGCTGCACCATACAATCCTCGTTCCGTCATCCACCTGATCAGGTCATTCAAATATGTTATCCGCTGCTTTCCTGTGTCTCTTTTCCCCTCTATTTGGCCTGTTAGTATCAGGTTCTTCAAGCCCTCCTTCCTTACTGCATGTCCCAGGAATTTCAGTAGTCTCTTCCTGATGATCAGTATTAATTTCCTTTTCGTTTCCATCCTTTCCGAAACCTCATCATTGCTCACATGCTCGGTCCATGATATCCACAGCATCCTTCTGTAGAATCACATTTCAGTTTCTACAAATTTTTCCTTCATCTTCGAAGATATTGTCCAACATTCACTCTTCCACTCGCTAAAATAAACTTGAAATTAATATTTTTTATATAATATACCCTTTAACCACATAGCAGTGCCTCAACATGTATTGATAACATTTTTATACCATTTTGCAAGAAGTTAACATCTTAACATTATATTGTGTTGGATAGGAAATTAAGAATTAAAAGCAACCTTCTTCTTCACTTTTACAAAAATTCACAATGACGTGTGAAATCCTGGTTTTTCCTAAATAGAAAAAACGATTGACCACATGCTTAAAGAAAAAGTCGAAACTGGTTTTCGCAAGCAGGTGTTAAATTGCTTTTCTGACCAATGGAAGCGATTTGCAAGACTTAGCGATCAAGTGCGAAAAATCTAAATGACTATAAAACGCTTCGGTCAGTGTCAGCCAGACAGTCAGATGGAACTCAGCGAGACGACACACTGAAATGTAACAGGAGTAACTTCAAGTCGACCCGGAAGTAAGGTCGCGTCGCACACTGTTCTCTTTCTCCTTCTTTCTCGTGTGCTGATTCCTTTTACTTCCTCCTACAAAAGAAACGCTCATACATACATACGTACGTACGCATAAACTCTTTCTAACAAATTACTATTATAAACATTTCTACAATCCTTGATACTCTTAACTCATTACTTGTTTCTCATTGAACATTAATTTTTACCAACGCTTGTTATTCTTTCCTTTTAATAAATTTCTATTTTAACATAGAAAAATGTATACTTTTATTCTTCCACTATTCCACACAAATCCAAACTCCAACCTGCTGCGAATTTTTCTGATGAAAACCTTCTGATGATTATAATTGCGGATAAAACTTTTAAATTGAGGGAGTTCGGTTTTGTTTGACACAAGACCACATCAATAAAACATTAACCATCTCCCTACGGCTTTAATAGTATTTAATTTAGCGTAATCCTTCCACGTTAGACAACGAAAGTAAAGGATTATTTCTTGTTACCTAATATGGTTTCTTTCTTCCATAGACTTAATGGTTTAACTATCTTAACATTTTCGTAGTCTGTCTGATCAATGATTGCAATCTTTCATTATTAGTTTTCTGGTTGGTGTATCCTGACTTGTATCCGACTGACAGTCCGTACACTTAGGCAGCTTTTAACAGTCATAACAATGATCAACAGTTGTACCACAAGGTGGTGTAATGGTTATCTGGCTTGTCTCGCTCGAATCATTACAAGTGTGTTCGATCCTCACTAGGTGTCCCATACTTCCTGTCTTGTGCCACATCTAAACTGCGCTTAGAAAATCACCATAACACTGATCAGCAGGCGCGTAAAATCGAAGACTTTTTTTTCATTATTTTATCCCAGATAAGGTGGGACCGCCACTGGTGAGAAGGGGTTTTCACTGACAGAAAAGTCTGGTTACAGGGAGTATTGAAGAAAGGATAAAAGATGAATGGGGTTGAAGAAGATAATAGATGGTAATTGCATTTGCATTTTTGGAGAGTGTAGCTATCAGGGAAGCAAGTAAATGGAAGGAAGTTCTACAAACATGAAGAGAGAAAAGAAACTGTAGAGTAGAAGTGGAAACTATTTTAACGTCTATATATAAGTTTTTTAGACTCGAACACTTAGGTAGCTCTTAGAGAATCTAGCTAAGTATATTCTTTTATTTGCCGTAAAGCCAGTCAGTTATGTGCCATATGTAATGCACGCTTTGGACGATCATGTCTAAAAAGAAACATGACTGACTGGGCAGAAGATATCAAGTAGTAGGTTGCCATTGCTTCCTGCAGTAGACTGGTTGACAGCCAAGGCTATAGAACCCAATATGTCCTAAGTGTATCTGTACGTAAGTGAATGCAAGGGATTCAACTGAAATTCGAACTCGGCCCCCCGATTTGTCGTTCCTAGTCGATATCTACTGCACCACATCGTGCGTCCTATTTACCGTAAAGCAAAGATTAAAATTCACCTGGTTAAAGCATTAGCCATGAAAATCTTTTGGGCGGACCGCCACTAGTTTACGGAGGATTACAAAGAGAGGAAAGACGGGGTACAGGGTTATTGAGAAAAGAACAAAATATGAACGAGAGTCAAGAAAATGGAAGATGGCAATTGACGTTGCATTTAAATTTTTGGAGATTGCATCTATTGGAGAAGCAATTAAACGGAAGGAAGTTCCACAGGCGGGAATTGCGAGAAAAAAAGGTTTTTGAGTAGAATTTGTGGTTTTATTTTATAAGCATTTACAATGTCATGTTGCGCATGGATAGGTGTCCCTACAGGCCACGTTGTACTTTAGTCTTAGCTACTTTACGGGCTATTTGTATTGTCATACACAATAGAAATTGATAATTATTTTGGTCTTTTTCTCCTTAAAGATTTATCTTATGACAGTTACAATTTTTATATTCTGTCTTCCTCTTCATTTATTGTTCCATCTCCTAAAATTCAGTGTCGATAAGGGTTCACCTATCGCCCAGTTTCCACTCTTTGCAGTCTGATCAACAGGAGTAGAGGATCATCCATTGTTTCCAAGTTCGTAGCCTCTCGCATCTTAGCAGCATTATCGCCTTTCTTGGGTAAAATTTGTTAAAAAATGTTTTTCTTTTTCGTATATTCTTTCACATTCAGTAATCACCTGTGTCGTAGTGACTTTACAGCCTTACATGGGGATAATCTAAACTTATCTATAAATGGAACTTTATCTCTGTGTGTGTAAGTGTGTGTGCGTGTGTCCGTTGCCTATAGACTCCGAAACGGCTGAACCAATTGTCTTGAAAATTTACACAGTTGTACTATAAGTGTCTGCGAGTGTTCTTAGCTAGGTTTTGTGTCGAGATATCCCAATAAATATCGAAAATCGATAACCGAAAAATCGAGTTACAGAAGGAGTGGTCCGATTTTAATCAAATTTGATACACTCATAGACAAAGACATAAGAAACGATATTCAGAAGTTTCAAAGTTGCAGTTCTTACAATAGTGCAGAAAATCGGTAATCTCTCTCTCTCTCCCTCTCTCTCTCTCTCTATATATATATATATATATATATAAAAGGCAAGATATTTGTGTGTGTATCTGTTTATCTGTCTGTATGTCCTTTATGCAAATTCTTATTTTTTTATCCAATTCTCACCAAACTTCACACAAATATTCTTTAGGCTGACTCTGAGCTCCAGGGCCACGGATTAGTTTTAAAGCTTTCATTACACCCGAGCAACCCCGGACTATACTGCTAGTAAAAAAGTAAAAATAATGTTTACTTTTTCTCGTATTCTTTAAGACACAAAAAACACTGGTGTCTTAGTTACTTTACTGCTTTACATTGGGAATGATTGAAATATTTTCATCTTTCTTGTATTCTTTTCAGTAACCGCTTGCGTCTTAGTGATTTTATTCTCTTGCTTAGGGGAGAAATAATTCTTTTTTTTTTCTTTTTCTCGTAATCTGCCATACTTGCTAATTCCCTGGTGTGTCTTAGTGACTTTATTGCCCTTCCCGATTAGAAATTGTTAAAAAGTAAGTTTTACCTTTAGCTTCGACAGCCGATATTTCCAATTTTCTTTTTTCTTACCTAGTTTATAACAAATATGTTCAACATATTAAGATAAACATATGGATAATAATGATTATCGTATAGTTGATCAGTACAGAAGCAGAGAGTGGAACAACTGTAAGAAAGGATAAAAGACCATGATAGATTTTATGTCTTATCGTTATTCGTGATCATTATTGATGACACTACTAATAAATTCAACGACGATGATGATTATAATAATAATAATAATAATAATAATAATAATAATGATTGAGACATCGGTACTGAGGTTGGCGCTGGCGTATGGGGGTGCTGATTACGGCGCTGGTACTCATGTAGGCGATGGAAAGAAAGATGTCTTTTTGATTGATGGCAGTTTTTAAACCATCTTTCCCTCCGCTGTATTGGACTTCGCCTGAGGTGAGCGAGCCAGGTCGACCGTGGAGTATTAATGTGTCTGTATTGGGAGCCCAAACTGGACTCATTGGTTTGTTGCCTCGTGGTGGGGGTGTGTAAGTCGTGTACTGTGGGTCGGGAGTAAGGCGGGTTATCATGTGATTACGCTGTCTGGGTAATTCTGAATTTTACCTACGATTTTATGAGCTCACAGCAACACTCATTTTTCTCAGTGGATGCCTTGCAAGCTGTCCAGTTGTTCAAGATCGGCCCGACGGGTGGAGGCGGTGTTCTAGAATTAATAGCCTTCTGACTTCGCTTTAAGTTATCCGTAAAAATGGCCGAAACTAAGTAGATATCTTCACAGTTTAATATTTGCAAGTTCTGAAGTCCACTAGAAGACTAACCACAATATCTGGAACAATAAAAGGAATCAAACCGATGCAGAAGCAATAAAATAAGTCATAGAAGTTTATATATAGAGAACGGTATCCAACTTGAACGTTATAATTGACACGGAACTTTAAAGAAAAATACAAGAAAATGATTTATTTCAGAAATTTTGAGATAAGAAATGATCACGATGGAAATAGTCGAACAATATGTTTTTAACAATCTGGAATATTTAATAACAAATGTAATGGAAACACAAGCAAAAAGAAAAAGAATTTAATGAAATCGAAACAAGACACATAAAAAAATCTTTAAATGCAATATGCCCTACTTCTCGTGTTCGTGCGCATGTATAGTTGCATTAACGTGAACATAAGATTAGTCACACGAAAACTTTTACCAGTTTGTCTTACAACTTTCCCTTAACATCATTCTTGACACACACACACACACACACACACACACACACACACACACATATATATATATATATATATATATATATATATGACTAATATATTATGCTCTTATTACGATTGAGCTCTCTAGAGAAGAAAATTTAGAAAAGAGCAGTTTCCACCTCTGCGATATATGCGTGACTCTTCAGAAATGAATTGAGTTCTTTTGGTGACTGGCGTGTGTATACACAGCTTATATACAAAACGTTGAAATTCCCCCTCTCTGATTCTATGCACCTGTGAGTTAGAGGGTAGCGACTCCGAGTGACACCAAATCGGTCGAGTTTCGATCCCGACCAGAAGAAAGTGAATATGTATAGTCACACTGATGAGCTGTGATACAGCGAAACCGGCTTGTATGTGGATAACTAATATATTATGCTCTCATTACGATTGAGCTCTCTAGAGAAGAAAATTTAAAAAAGAGATTTCACCTCGGCGTGACTCTTCAGAAAGGAATTGAGTTTGTTCTGTGACTGGCGTGTGTATACACTGCTTATATATTACACGTTAAAATTCCCCCACTGTCGGATTCCATGCGCCTATGGTTTTCGGGTAGCGACTCCGACTGACACCAAATCTGATCCAGTTTCGATCCCAGTCAGAAGCAAGTGGATGTG